>NQII01012597.1:0-23715 GCA_002778355.1 Clitarchus hookeri
AAAAGGAACCATCCAACCAACAAAAACACATGCCGTACTATGCAGGTTGCCAGTGACATAGAGTGAGTTGCAGCCGAGCATTCTCCACTGCATGCCCTAGTTCATAATGTGCTGTCTTAGAAAATTAAGTTGCGTCTTGAGGCACGTCACCATCAACACTTTATTGTGGTGATATTAGCGCCATCGCATTTGGGTCATGCCGCAAGCTTCTTCTTTACTTTCTGTATTCTATGCCTGTCCTCGCTCTCTTCACCTTCCTACCTCTAGGCGCGAGGTTCATTTGTCAGTTGTCTGCTTCGACCAGATGGCGGCTGCTTGGCCACTTGATTTAACGTTCTTTTTTGGCACTCTGTTCATCTGACAATTGGGGAAGCAGCACATTCTGTAATTTAGAATATAGGTGTGCGCTGTCGATACGTCAGGCTGATGGCGGCAGCCCATGGAGGTAAGTTAAACTCTTAAAGGGTACCTTTCATTATCACACTATTTTGACAGTTTTGGGCATGTGCACACCGTGCCATTAAAATTTAGTTATAGATGTTTGTGAAAAGTTTGATGAATTTGGACCTCAAATAATTGTTTTGGTTTCATGATACGTATAGTTAAATTTATAGGACATGATCCATTTGGCTGTTTTATGCTGCTCCCTTTTAACTGCTCTGTTGCAACTTGTATTGTGCTTTAGTGTTTCTAAGCCTNAGTTGAAAAATATTTGAACTACTGGTAGATACATAAAAAATAACATTTGTGCATTTTTATGACTATAGATAAAAACAAACAAATTAATTTAATCTATGAAGACATTTTTTAAATATAATAGTGTGTTATATACATGAATAGACACANAATTCTTCTTTTTATAGTTTATGATTTGGCTCAAATATAATATATTTCACTTACGATAAATTAAATAGTTATTCAGTTGAACAATATTTAAACTATTGGTACATAAAAAACTAATGTTTGTACATTTTGGTTAAGGTAAATAAAATATAAACAAATTAATTTAAGTTATTTAGTTGAAAAATATTTGAACTACTGGTAGATACATAAAAAATAACATTTGTGCATTTTTATGACTATAGATAAAAACAAAACAATTAATTTAATCTATGAAGACATTTTTTAAATATAATAGTGTGTTATATACATGAATAGACACAGGGCCATAGGAACCAATATTTTCTTGGGGAGCAGACAATTTTACTGGAGTCATTAAGTTGGAATAAAATGAAACGTAAATTACTTTCTTTTCTTGGTTTCTTTAATCTGGTAAAACTACTATTGTGGCTTGGATAAGCATTTATATATTTGTACATATACTGATGTAAATCCATACATGATGAAAATAAATGTTTAAAATATATTAACATAAATACACATTAAAAAAAGTTTTTTTTTAACAAAATTCAAAAACCTAAATTAAAATTACTTATATATCCACACAATCAATTACAGTCACCATGAACAATAAATTATATTAAATACCTTGTAACACATGATTTTTCACAATTGTTTATATAGACTAAGTAAGTTGCCGAAAAACTGCTGCAATGTCCTAAACTAATCAATGTAAAAAACTTAACAGTGCATGTAGTACCGGTCATTTTATCTAGTTAAAAGGATAAAAAATGTAGAAATTATCTGAGAAATTTTTTATAATTTATAAACCTCACAATTCCTAAATATTGACTTCCTCTCAAGTGTTCTGGAAGCAAACTCTTTCAATATGTCATGTAGTTGTAAAAATAATCTTTAGCCATGAATCTGAGCAACAAATAAGTAATAAGTGTCTCTTGTGACATACTTGCTCTTAAATGCATTTTCAAAAGTCTCAAACCACGAAAATATATCTCTGAAGAAGCTGCAGAGACTGGTATTGTAAGCATTAGCATAATAAATTTTTTCACTTCTCCAGGCAAAGCTTGTACCATTGCTAATTTCTTCAGTTTTCTTGCTATATCAACAATTCCACTGATGTTTTCTTCATGGATAACAGTCTTCAACTCATCATAGTGTAAACAGCTGTATTTTACAAACCAACTTGCAACCCTTTTCCTTGAATTTGTTTGTGAGAAACTATAATTTGAATGTTGATGATTTTTAACTTCAATTAGGGGAAGGATTTGGATTCACTTAGAGCACAATTTAAACAGAATTGTGGCAAACATGTAGTGTGTCACCTGTAGTACATCCTTTGCTTTCAGACAACTGTGACACGACTTGCATTTCTTGGTTACTGTAGATTTTGCCTGTTGGGAGTTCTGAACTGGCAATTTTTTCGACATTACTAGTTTCTGGAGGTCCTAAACATGATAATTTCGGCTTTAATAAAAAAATTGTACTTTTTTAAACATTTTATGGGGAAAAACTGTAATTTAGTTTTTGGTGGCTTGTATCATAATATATACAATTGCACGTGGCAGGAACAAAAAAGGAACCATCCAACCAACAAAAACACATGCCGTACTATGCAGGTTGCCAGTGACATAGAGTGAGTTGCAGCCAAGCATTCTCCACTGCATGCCCTAGTTCATAATGTGCTGTCTTAGAAAATTAAGTTGCGTCTTGAGGCACGTCACCATCAACACTTTATTGTGGTGATACTAGCGCCATCGCATTCGGGTCATGCCGCAAGCTTCTTCTTTACTTTCTGTATTCTATGCCTGTCCTCGCTCTCTTCACCTTCCTACCTCTAGGCGCGAGGTTCATTTGTCAGTTGTCTGCTTCGACCAGATGGCGGCTGCTTGGCCACTTGATTTAACGTTCTTTTTTGGCACTCTGTTCATCTGACAATTGGGGAAGCAGCACATTCTGTAATTTAGAATATAGGTGTGCGCTGTCGATACGTCAGGCTGATGGCGGCAGCCCATGGAGGTAAGTTAATCGTAGTGTAAAGTCAATGTAGGTTATGTGCGGGTATGTTTTATTCCAAATTGCTTGTTTAGGCAACAACGTCCCTCTTAAAAGGTACCTTTCATTATCACACTATTTTGACAGTTTTGGGCATGTGCACACCGTGCCATTAAAATTTAATTATAGATGTTTGTGAAAAGTTTGATGAATTTGGACCTCAAATAATTGTTTTGGTTTCATGATACGTATAGTTAAATTTATAGGACATGATCCATTTGGCTGTTTTATGCTGCTCCCTTTTAACTGCTCTGTTGCAACTTGTATTGTGCTTTAGTGTTTCTAAGCCTTACATGTTTGTTTATTATTATCTGATGAGTATAATATTCTTTTTTATTTGTAATTTATTTTTGAGTATGCACACCCATTTATTAAGGTGTCATCTGCTCATTTTGTTCATTCTTGTCATCTGTCATACAGTCGGTTGTTGCGGGCTCTTATTAGGGCTTTCGATGTCGTCCCATGATGCTCCTTGTTCCCGGCTGTTGGCAACTCTTTGTTAGTTTTCTATGTAATTTCCTTTTATTGCCTAGCTTTGATTTTTGGGGATGCTGGATGCTTGCATAGCGTGTGAAAGCACATGGTGCTGTTAACATGTGCATGTAATGTAACGTGGTAGTCTAATAATAATTGCTTTAATCATCACAATTTTATGTTAGTCTGTAAGGCCCATGTGTGCAACCATTCTCAGTTTTGTGTACACATTGATTGGCATAGAAATTAAGGGAGTTCACTTGGCCCAACTTAAGGCTGAGTTCTTGATTTTTTGGCAGTTCACATTCTGGGCTACTCTTTTGAACTGTGTTGTATCTGTGTTAGCAGTGCTTTGCGCCCGAGAAACATCATGTACTTTTCATATGGCCTAGATGGCCTTTGTATTAGTATCACTTTTGAGTTTCATGAGTGCGTACGTATGCTTTTCAACCTATTGGTTTCATCCCATGTCTTATTAGATTAACTGCATTAATAAACCTGCATGTTCCTATTGAGTGATCTTGTTTATTTATTTGGCAATTTCCTCATTGTAACTTGAATGCTGTCCTCAATAATAGGGCGGTGCAAAATTGTGTGTGGTAATGATTCAGCAGACAAGGATATAATCATCACAGCGAGTTATGTTGTTTTGCCCCATAAGTGGATGTGATGTTTTATTAGAAATTTTACTAGAAAATTTTTTTTTTTTTTTTAATAAGTAAGGTTTTTCATAAAATGCCCATTATACAGTCTTAACTTTTAAGTATGTTTCTTTGTATTTTTTACAGCATCTCAAAATATTTAAATGATTTGAACATTTCCAATGAAGTAATTTAATACATATCTTCCCATTTCAGTCGCACCATCTTTTGCATGTGGCAGTTACTAATGTCAAAATTTTTACTTTTTGGTAGTATAAAATGTTTTTCCTTAGAGTTTTTCATTAATAGTTCGCACACCCGTGCACTGCACAATTTGACATTGTTATAATTCTAGTGCAATAGTAGACCCAGTATTAAGTCCAGTGAAACTACCAGAACAGATATGAAGCAACTTTATCTGTAAAATCACAAGGTGTAACTCGCTCTATGTCAAAATTTAGGGGCAGGAGAGAAAAAAGAATGTGCTACCTGTGCAAGGTTTCACATCCTTATTCCAATCATCAGTAGTTCTGCATTAATATATCCATTTTTATGGTGAAAATAAAGTAGATTTTTATCTTTTACCTCAAAAATTTTGCTATTATTGTATTGTATGTAAATTGTAACATATTATGCTTGTTTTCACAAGTGTACAATTTAAACCCATTCTGTCACACATTAATTTTTGAGTTCAAGTGTTGCAATCATGCAATTTTTTAGGTACATGCTGTACTTATGTTCAGCACTTGTCTTGCAACCAGTGAACAAAGTTCAGCATGCTAGATGATATTGGCATTAACCATTCATGTCCGAGAGGTATTGAAAATTCTGCAAATCAGATTAGCCACTAGGGAGACAGGGCAATGATGTCTTGTGGTGTACTGTACCAGTGATAAATATCATTCATGTGCTACGTGTCCAAGATCATGTACACTGTGATTGCTCGGGTTAAAATAGCATAACAAAATTAATGTAATACAAATAATTATGAGCATCGAATTTATATTAATTTATGTGTGTGCACTGTTGATAATTTACAAAATAAATTATAACTGTTCCACTTATTAAAAAACAACACAGATAGTTGAGTACGTCGGTGGAATAAATTGGTGCATGGAAAAAAGGGTATGTATGATGTGGTGATCATCAATTCTTGTTAATAATTTGCTAGAATCTTTGTAGCATAAAATTATATTTACTCTTTAGTTTAAAAAATGCTGAACATGGTGCTTATAATAGTGCAAATTGTCTCTTATGTATATGCTGACAGCTATGCAAGATTTAATCAAAGAAAATATTTAATACTGAAATTGATGTGACCTTGAGGTCGAAGTGGTTGACCACATAAACACATTGCAGTAAGAAAAATGATCAATTGTTTAATCTGTCTTCAACACATATGCATTGTGACAATCATATAATGTACTGTTAACATGGTATGATGATGTTAATCTTATATACCCTTTTAAATATTTTTATGCTGGCCAATAATAATGAAAAAAATCCTAGAAACTTCAGTTGTTGAAATTTTCAGTTATGTCTATTATAAGAAAAAAGTTGTAAATTGCTTGTGACAATGCTGCGATATTATGTTTAGTAATTTGTTTTCCACTTGAAATATATTATGCTGTTGCTTATGTGCAAAACATGTTTTCATATAAATATTTAATTTAAGATAAACATTTTAACATGAAAATATTAAACTGAAAGTTAAAGCATTGACCAATCTATTCATTTAAAAGTTTCAATGTATGATAATTGTTTTCCTGCAAATAACATTAATATGATTTGTTAGTGAAAGACCTAACTTATTAATGCTGATTAGAGATGGGATATTTCCTGTGATTCTATTTATATATACTATATTTTTCTTATGTTGATATGTTTCATTGCCATTAGGCCGGGTTTATATAGGAATTATGTAAGGAACTGTGGAACACAGGAGATGCAAAGACATAAATATTGAATGTACATAATTCAAAGAGAGCCTTTATGAACTATGCAAGATGCAAAAAGCCAACAAAAAAGCACACAACTTCTTGGGTTTTACACATTTTAGATTAGCAGCAATGGATTACAAAATCTTTTTAAACTTAACAAAGCTATAATTTTTTGCTTTTGCCTTACTTTATTATTTGCTTACATGATGAATTCATGTCAACTTTGATGCAAATTAATTAATTTTATAAATAAATTGAGAAGTTATGTATTTAAATATTGTTACAATTGTCTTGCTTAGCAAGTAAATAGTGTTTCAAGAAATTGCTATTGAGGCATTTAAAACTTTATGCTATAAATATATTAAAGCTCCAAGCCTAAAAATATCAATACCAAACAAATATGGCAGAAAAAGGACAAAACATGTTCATTCAATAGCACTAGAAGAGAGAGTTTTTATAGCAATTTCATGTTTTTATTTTGTACTGTTAATAATGTCTTGCATAATAAAGTGATGTTTATAAATTATCACAATTTTCTTCATGCATCATTATGTCGTTGCAATTTTTTGGGTAGTTATACATATATTTGCCTCGTGCTTGGCCAGAAGATCCTTTAACACCAAATGCAAAATATTTTAAAAGAAGAATGAATAAAATTATTATTTCCATGTCCAAGTATTGTTCCATAGAGAATGAATGTGACGTAATTAATACATGGACCATTTAAAATGCGATTGATAATTGACTTTTGTTAATTAAATAACTATGAAAATACAAGTTTCAATAAATTTTATAACACAACCATATATAGGGACAAGGTATCGAATCAAAAGTATCAATATTGTATCATGAGTAGTATCGCATAAAAAGTATCGTACTCATAAAAGTATTGAAACCAAAGTATCGATACCCTAAGGTATCGACAGAATTGTGACACTTATGAATTAATCAACGTTTTTAATTAAATGATTGGTTTTAATTAAAAATTTGGTATGTTAATTATTGTCATTTTTTATTTTGTGTGATTGCACAGAGAAACAACTACTTATCATAAATCAAACCTCCCATTCTTCCTCTGTACAATCACTCAAAAACAGTAATTTGCCGAAACGTTTTGGCGACAGCCTGTTCTTCGTTTTTGACATGGTAAATCCTGCCTTCGAAAACAAACATTCTGAAGGAACAGACGTCGCTGGAATTGTTAGATACTCAATTGCTAATTTGTATAAATGAGGGAACACAACTTTCATATCTTCCCATTGCTCTAAAAAATGAGTGGACAATGGAGCGACTGGTGTCGCCAAATAAAGGCTCATTTCATCCTTTTAAGCTAAAGAAGGCGTCTTATTCTTATTTACAGATGAACCGCTTTTACTTTTGCTTTTTGTTTCATGTGTGCTAAGGTCTTGTGATGACTCCAAAAATTGTATACTGGCTCCACAGAAGAATCACTATCTGGGTCACTACTGCTACTACTGGTGGCAAGTATAACATTTGTTGATAAACGTCTTATTGAAGATATTGCTGTAGCACAAGCTTTGGGGTCTTGGAAGTGTATATTTTTTAATCTGGAATCGAGCAAGCAGGAAATTGAATTAAAATGATTATCCTCAATATGGAAAAATCTGCGATTTATCTGATTTATAATCTCGTCTTTAACTTGCTCTGTCACATTGCTGTCATTTTCCCCAGCAGTCTTCTTTAAACTATTTATCTGTGCTCTTAAGCAGTTGACAATGGGTATAATTTTACTGATAGTAACATATTGCTCACCAGATAATTCCTTAGTTACATATTCTAGTGGCTTTAAAATTGTAATTNAGTAATTAATTGCTTTATATGCTGTATTTCTAAAGTCGAGGGAGCGGTCGGTGCTTTGGTATTTAACATTAGAATTTGATGAACAAAGGGAGCCAATTCAATATACCTCTCCAACATATAATACACAGAATTCCATCTGGTTTTTACATCTAAGACCAACTTAAGAGGTGTTCTAGTTTGTTTTTTTTCTCGATAAATCACTTTGGATGACACTTGACTTGAAATATTTAAAAATTTCTGTGACCTTAGAGACTAATAAATTGAATTCATTGACTGTCAATATAGATTCAGCAATAAGATTCACGGTGTGTGCAAAACAAGACAAGTGCTTGTTTTTATCCAGAAGCTTATTCATACCAGCCACCATATTGGCACTATTATCAGTAACAACAGCTGTTATTTTTTACAAACTTATGTGCATTCCTAAACAAATTTTGTTTAATTTCTGTGAAATCTAGTCACCAGTATGCCGTTGATCAAGTACAATGGTAGCTATACAACGTGAGACAATTTTATTTAGATCCTAATAATGAGCAGTAACCCCTAGATAACTAGTTGTAGTCATCATCTCACTCCCTATATCACAAGTTAATGCCACATGAGGTACATCATCAAATGTTGCTTCAAGTTTTGAACGCATTACACTGTAAAAGGCATCTAAATGTTCTTTGAGTGCATCTACACTTGGAATCTTAAATGTTGGACAGGCTNCTTAAATGTTGTACAGGCTTGATGCATTAATTTTTTTAATCCTTGTCCCTTAACAATATCAAAAGGTCTCTCGTCCACACAAAAAAAATTAAGTAAACACTTGCATAGTATAGAATAATCCTTCCCTCCAGCAGAATAACTATGTTTTCATTGGATTGTTTCTACAATAGAAAGTTGCCTTTTCTTTGTTGGAGGTATGCCACTAGATTCTTCAGTTATTTTACAGTCATCGGTGGAAGCAGTTCCACCTGTGCCTGCAGTGGATGTGGAAGGAGTCGCGAAACTCACGGAAGAGTCAGGCTCTTGAGATAGCGATGACTGCAATTTTTCAAGCTGTATTTGTGCCTTGCATTTATCGATAGTTGTTTGTATTTTTTCATCATTTCTGAAAGTAAAATATTTATATAATTAGGCATTTTTACTTACAACAATTCAAATTAGGTATGAAAACAAAAAGAAACAGCTGTTAACTTTAACTTCATTCTATTTACAAAGTAAGTTGTTGATATACCTAGGTTATGTAGATTAGTAGATATTTATTACTTTTATTAGACATATAAGTACGTAACTTAATTATGATTATTGTAATCGTAATTAGTAGGTAGTTTAGTTATTTGTAGGNTGTAAATAGTAGGTAGTTTAGTTATTTGTAGGTTATTTATTACAGTATAATATTAAATGAACACATACCTTGAAGTTGCGGTAGGATGTTTCTGAGTTTCTGAAGATGTTTTTCCATGTTTGAAGTATTACCAGAAGACTTCAAAGACTTAAAACAAATTTTGCATTTCACATCATTATTGTTTATTTTGTCAAAGTACTTCCAAATGTCACTTCTGGCAGGCGGCGGCATTTTACAGGTAAATCACAAGCACAGTCTGCACAGTTCAATATGTAACTTAAATTCTTTATTGGAAAATTATTAAAATTTACGTTACAATTCGAAACGAAAACGGAAAACGTTTGTGATGTAAATGTCAAATTTTTTTTTTATCTTCATTCTGACAAAGAGGCAAAGGGTAGCATAGACTATACAGCCGAGTCTTGTAATGGGGCTAGTTACCAAAAAAATTCCTCTAGTACCTAGAGTAATAATCCCTCATGTCACATGAGGAATTATTCAAAACAATATGATACGATTCTGGCCAAAAAATACTAATACCAGAGAAGTATTGAATAAAAAGTATTGAGTACAAAAGTATCTGTATCGAAATGAAAAGTACTCAATACCAAAAAGTATCGATATTCTTTCCGTGTCCCTAACCATATATATAGTGATAATTTTTTATATGGATTGAGGCATAAACAGAAACTTATATATTAGTCGTTAGTAAAATTTTTGTGATTTTTGAAGAAATTCAGAATATTGAAATTCAACCCAGAGTAGCTTTGAATAATGTAGATGAACCTAGAAACACATCTTATCATTTAAAGTTGTTATACCTGGACTATAAATTACTGACATGAAACCCAAGTACAGTTGCGACCAACTCTAACTAGCTATAGTCGGTTCATGACTGGAAGAGACTTTCTTGAAGCCCTGCTAAAGATCTACTTTCAAGCCCATTTCATATCCTTCTGCCAAAGGGTAAACAAACATTGCCATGTGGCAGTCACATGGCAATGTTTACATTCCACACTGTGTGTGTGTACATGTGTTCGTACATGCAGGTACCCTTCATAAAAGTAATGTATATATTATTAATGGATATTCCACAAGCGTAAAGTTTTTAATCTTGAGAATTTCACACAAAAGAATATGTGATGCAAGCAAAAAACATTTCATTATATAAACCCAAAATGTGAGTATTAAAAATTAGATGTTTCGTGTGCGTGCGTGTGTGTGTCTCTCTCTCTGTGTGTGTGTGTGTGTGTGTGTATATAGGTTTGATTTTGACTGGGGGATTGGGTGGGGGAGAAAAACTTTCACTTTGATTACATATTATAGACACAATACTTTGCAATGAAATGTGTCAACATTCAAGGAGTCCATCCAACAACATTAACATGGCAACGCCAATCTCTCATAAGCCCCCGGATGGCCGTGCTGTAGAGAATTTGTGCGATTCTTGTTTAACCTAATATTTCATTTATCGGTTTTTTTATACTAATATCAGCTCTTTATTATTTGATTTTTCATAACGTATGACTTTAATTTGTGCTAACCTTCTCGTACAGATTCCTTTTGCTTTTGAAATCTGTATAAGAGATTACTCATAGTGCGTTCTAACGTGTTTAATATTTTTCAAATTTATTTCAGGTTTGCTTAAAATTTTATTTACTGTATTTTACGTTGTATGTTGCGGTAGTTTTTGTGTGCAGTCATGAGTTCTAGCAAGGTGAATAAAAGAGAAGTCACCAACGCCAACAGGACATCATTAACCTCACCGAATCGTTGTATTCACTAATTAGGCGAGGGGAAATGAAACCCTGCAACGTCGCGGAAAGAGTGGCAGAAATGTTGAAACTCTCCAGATCTACAGTGCTAAGGTATGTTAAAATATCTGTAGTATTAACCATTGCGTTTGCAAGTTGTGTGTGTTAAGATCAATTACGTTGGCCCACGAAATGTGTTTACAAGAACATAAAGAAAATTTGTTAATAACTTGATAACGTCGTCGAACGTTGTCTACGTGTATTTTTAACGTTTTATTTTGGTAATTATTAAGTTTATAGGGTTTCCTGTAAAAATAAAAATAATTAATTGAAAATCTTATATTTCCACTCTGCTAATGATGCAGAACACGAATATACGAGGGGCATTAACGTCCGACTAATTTCGTAATATGTGCCCACCTAACCTAACAGAACCTAACCCCACGATGAGTGAATCACTATTTTACATTTTTTAACTAACCTAGGATTGTAGGGTTATATAGTAACCAATACCTGCCACCTATTAAACTAACCTAAACTAACACACGGCAGAGCATATCACATTGTCACACATCATTTGTAAACAAACCCTTGTATGTTTTTGGTATCAGTAACTGTAGTTGACCCAGTAACTGAATTATGGTCCTTTTTAAATTATGCAAATTAGGTTGGCTATGTAGCACTGAAAGTGAAAAATATGACACTGATAATTTACAATAACTAAAAGACAATGGCTGTAGAACAGTGGTGTTGGGGAAATGCATTAATACACAATTGTTTTCTTAAAAGATTATGACTGCGATTTCATCGATTACGATGTCCTCTCATGTTTAGTGAAGTGATACAGATATGTTTAATAGTAGGGGAAGTTCCAGTTATATCGACTGTAATCTATTTAGTGACGTATAACAATGGCAATTAATGCCGCAATGTAACTTATAAATACAAAACAAGCTCCTTCTTCAGAATCTTAAAATGCACCATCTCTCCATAACCTATATAAAATTAATTGACTATAACAAACTCACTATAGAGGCAATTTTCCTTACCATTGTCAGTTGTCTTTATAATAAATTTCCACTGTATATATTGGGTTGTTTATGAAGAATCCCTCGCAGGGGTACACAAATTCCAACACAAAGTAGTTTTTATTTTTAATTACACATTGTAATACCACCTTTTGGTTAGGTGATTCATACACTCACATTTGAGTCTATATAACCCTACAATCCTAGGTTAGTGTAAAACCCAACAATCCTAGGTTAGTTTAAAAATGTAAAATAGTGATTCACCCATCGTGGGGATAGGTTCTGTTAGGTTAGGTGGGCACATGTTACGAAATTAGTCGGACGTTAATGCCCGTCGTATATTCGTGTTCTGCATCATTAGTGGAGTGGAAATATACCATTTTCCGTGAAATTATTTTTTTTTTTTTTTACAGAAAAGCCCCCTAAACTTAATAATTACCCAAATAAAACGTTAAAAAGACACGTAGACAACGTTCGACGATGTTATCAAGTTATTAACAAATTTTCTTTATGTTCTTGTAAACACATTTCGTAGGCCAACATAATTGACCTTAGCACACACAACTTGCAAACGCAATGGTTAATACTACATATATTTTAACATACCTTAGAACTGTGGATCTGAAGCGTTTCAACATTTCTGCCGCTCTTTCCGCGACGTTGCAGGGTTTCATTTCCCCTCGCCTAATTAGGGAATACAACGATTCGGTGAGGTTAATGATGTCCTGTTGGCGTTGGTGACTTATCTTTTATTCACCTTGCTAGAACTCATGACTGCACACAAAAACTACCGCAACATATAACGTAAAATACAATAAATAAAATTTTAAGCAAACCTGAAATAAATTTAAAAAATATTAAACACGTGAGAACGCACTACGTGTAATCTCTTATACAGGTATCAGAAAGGAAAGAAATCGGCATAACGAGAAATAATAAAGAGAAGATATTAGTAAAAAAAAAAAAACAGTAAATTAATTATTATTGGTTAAACAAGATAATCGCACCAATTCTCTGGCAGGTGTGTCGACCACATCTCGCCAACAACACACGGAACGAAGGTTTGTAAACAAATGGCCGCTCTACTTTCACCTTGAGCGTGATCTTGTGAGTATGCAAGAAACATTGAAATCAAAGTACGTTAGCATCACGTCATTAATAATTGGCATAATAAGATACAAGTCTTTTCGAAACCCATTTGTAAGCGATAAATTAACAATTACGTTAAAACTTTAGAACTATTTCCTCTCTTTGTGCTGGCAACCTAACGGCATAACTGTATCCGCGCTCGCCGCTGTTTGTAATGTTATATGCATGTAGCTAACGGCTAGGGTGTTTTTTCAAAGGTTGATTTTCAAAAGTTTCTTCCAGTCGTGAATCGACTATATTTGAAATTAGACAGAGCACTTAAAAAAAATTATCTGAATTTACCATAAAAAAATTGAGTTACGTTGTCAAAATTAGATTTCTTGTATAAAAATGAAATATATTAAGTAGAAGAAGAGTCTATTTGTTTATACCGTGAAAGTCTTTTTGTTATCAAATAAATTGTGAGTATGCACTGTGAAAATACAATCATTAAAAGAGCGTCACTTAACTGTTAATGGCTGTAGAATTCTTAATACTGCTTTGTCTGCTGGACATCACTACGATGAATATAGCAAAAATTATGTAAATTATTAGTTTGTAATTGAGTATTTCTGACAAACGATGACCACAGTTGAAAATTTATAATTCATCAGAATCAAACATTTAATCTTACTTTTTCACAAGTTTAAATTGTGAACTTTCATATTATTTTCTTATCATCATAACAATAAACAAAATACTGGCAATTCTTTCTTAAAATAAAAATTTCCTTGCCTAGATAACATAAAACAGAGATTCAATACAGTTATACAAAACTTGAGATTTAACTTAGATTGAATAAACCTCAGAATTTAATTACTACAATAGATTTCTGGTGCCCCTAGAAATAAAATAAAATAAATAATACTAAACTATCTTGTTTATATTTTTACACATTACATAGTGTGTCACAAAATTTCACTGCAGACTCTAGCAAATGTCAAAGTGAAATTTTTAAATTTCTAGATGTAAAAGTGAGAAATGTGACATTACATCACCTAAATCTTCATTATCTTTAACTGAAAGTCATCTTCAAAATGTAATAAGAAAATATTAAACATCCCGAATGTTAAATTTTTAATTTCAAATTATTTCAGTGAAAATTCAAAATTAACCACATTTACATGTTTTAGCATTCTGCTGGAAAATAAAATAATTCTTTCAAGAATGTTCATGAGAAAACAAATTAGTCTTCATGTAGTATTAACACATTAAAACATAGCAACATTGTGAATGTAAGATGATAAAACATAGTTTTAACTACATAATTCAAAATTTGAATCTCAACAGTGTTCAGGGAACAGTTAAAAAAATCTCCGAAAGCTGTGTACATCCTCAGTCTTCTTCGGCATTCCTCGCTGGCGGGTGGTTAGGCTAGGAAGGATATGAATTCAGTAGTGTGGTGAATGCCTTGGCCAATGCACTTACCGTGCCACATTTCTCCGTGTATATTCTTGAAATAATTTGTCTCTTTAAGTGTCCTCAGTCGAAAATATTGCAATATCACGTGTACACTTTAAGTTTGCACCAGAATTTGGTATCTGTCGATGAAATGTACTGTTTTCGACAGGAAAATAAACTTATACGTTATGCAACAAATGAAGTCCATTGGCTTTCACCAAATTTAAATATGATGTGTGTTTGTGTGTTCTGTGATGTGAAAATCTGCGTATGTCTTTGCGTGTGAAGTGTACTAACCACAACCTTGGCTCACCTCAATGATTTAAGAGTTCAGGTTAGCAGCGCACTCAGTTGATTAGAATAGACGTCCATAAGTGCGCAAGAATGTTAAATAACATTTGTATAATTTAGACACTCACTGGTCTTACGACAACAATAATACTTTGCCAAGTTCCCGTAATAGCTTAAGTTGGGCTAGTGTTGGTAAGGATATTTCGTGAACTGGAAATTTAAGGAAATAACTCAGAATCCTTCAACAATCTCAACACAAAACAAGAAGTTATCAATATAACTAATAGCTTACTTTCCTTTACATGGATACAAATAATTTTTAAGTTATTAAAAGGTTAGATGGTAGGTGGGTCTTTATGTCTTGTTGATAGCGATATCATTAGAGATGCAACCAGAAACAAATGCAGTATTAGTGAGACAATTACAAATACACACGTGCCTTGCCTGTGACTTAAAAACAGTACGCCTTTTGCAACCAACTACATCACAGAGGTAGGATTTGGAACATCAACTTAGATAATAATCAGTCTAAAGTTATGGTAGACTAAGATTATCAATTTCAGATATTCACAGGGACATAATTTTGAAAAGTGTGAGTGTCACTTAAATCATGTAAGTTTTCATAGCCTACCGTAACACTACTTNATAACACTACTTAAGTGCATAATTTAGTGGAAATAGCCTGACCGGTTCCTGAGATATGGCATAAAAGTAGGGATGGGTCGGTTTGGTTCTTCAGTTCCAATTTATACCGGTTCTTGAGGTTTGACTCGGAACCGGTTTTAGGTTAACAACAATTACTCGGTTCTTGGTTCTACATGGCAATGGCAAAACTCTGTTGTTACAAAAATAACTATGGTATTTACTCATGTATAGCGCGCCCTTTTTTCCCTAACATAAAGGAAAAAATTTCTGGGGTGCGTGCTTTACACGGAAAAACAATTAAGGAGTGGTAGTCGTAAACTGTTCAGCGATGTTTGGAGGGAAGTGTATGAGAATAGTCTGTTATCTCATTTCTTGCTCTTACATCAACACTCCTCTCCCTTCTCTCTCTCTTTATCTCAGCCCTCCCCGGTAAACAACACTGCTAGCCGATCGATACATTCCTCCAAGCCTTCTTTGTTTGGTAGGATGGCCATGGGCCGTGAGTAAGAGAGGAAGAAGAGACTTTTTTTTTCGAGGTGTCACATTCCAGCACGGCAAAAAAAAAACCAACGAGTCACTGTGTAAAAGACGCAAAAAAAGGGCCGCCTAGACACCATAAAAGAAGCAAAAAAAGATAAGAAATCCGGTCGCCCACCCAGCTGTTGACCTTCTTTTAACAAACTTTTGTAGGTTAGGTTACCTTTATCATACAGCACGCCACAATATTTTGGTTTGGGGGCCATGAGTTATTTAATTAAAGTATTTTCCAAACATATCACAATCACCACATATTAATGTAAAAAAAGAATAGTTTTTTACATATTTACTAATCTTAAATAAATTTTATACATGTTTATCTGTATACATTAAAACTTGTCTTCACACTTTGTTATTGTTCAATTCTTCCATATAACGGTTAAATAAAACATTTAATGAATTTTACCTGCATTGGTTTAATAAAGTTGCAAGCAAATGGCAAGTATTCAAAATACATAGAACCGAATACTGGAACCGATATTTAAATTGTAGAATCGGCACCGGAACCGGAATCGATATTTTTGGTTATTCGACCCATCCCTACATAAAAGCTTTAGTTTCTCATTTGGTGCTATCGTACAAAACATCCTAAAACAAGCTCTGTATAGGCATATCTGATGCTTCTAATAGATACTGAAATAAATAAAATAGATTAATAGATATGATATACTTACATAAATTATTTATAATGCAGCCATACTGTAAATAAAGACAGACACGCTTTAAACATTGCCTACTGTAGCATTACTAGTGTGGAAAGTTTGGTGGAAATCTGTTGATTGGTCCCGGACATCTGACTAAAGAGTTCCATTTTCTCATGTGGTGGTATCTTCATAACGAGAAAACACCGAAATTTATTGGCACATTCTATGTTTTTCATATATACAATTACATAAGTTATTAAGTAAGTTGCAATTTTTTGAGNCATTTCATAAGTTATTAAGTAAGTTGCAATTTTTTGAGACATTTGGCATACTTACTGACACAAAATATTTTTATTGCTGTGTTTTTGAAAATATTTGACTACCTCCTTTAAGTCATATAAATTTAGATGGACTTCAAAAGTATAACTTGTCGCCTGAATTTGGTGGGTATCAGTTAATAGTTTCCTGAGATAGGACACAAAACTTAATTTTTCATGCTGTGCTATCTTCCAAAATGGCTGACAAATGAGTTTATGTATTCACTCATATGCTTATATAGATACTGTCAGCACACAAAGTTAGGTTGAAACTGGTTACACTGTTTCGTAAAAATGTTTATATGGCCCTCTTAAAATATATCCTATCAATTTATATGGCTTACCACAGTATTACTTGTTTGCCAAATTTGGTTGACTATTTCTCGAGATATGACAAAGCTTACTTTTTTGTGTGGGACTATGTTATAAAAGAGCTACAANGGTTATAAAAGAGGTACAAAACGGGCTCTCTGTAGATAAATTTGGTGATTGTAATAGATATTGCCAGCATGCAAAGTTATGTTGAAATTTGTTACATGGTTTTGTAGATATAGCATAGTATCCTAAATTGTTTATAGGCCACCATTTAAAAAATAATAATAGTCTGACCCACTAAAACACGTCAGTTTACATGACCTACCATAGTATTACTTCATTGCCATATTTGGTAGGAATCGGTTGATTGTTTCTCAGAGATATATAATTAAAACTTTATTTTTGTGTGTTGCTCTCTTACAAAATGGCATACAAAAGAGGCTTTGTATTGACACATTTGACCCTTGTAAAAGATTATTTCAGTAAAGCAAGTATGTTTGAAATGGACAAACAGTATGGTTGATATTACAAATAAACCTAAAATATTTAAATATCCACCATTTTAAAAATAACTGCGTTATCCATTTAAATTTCATTTATGAATATGGCCTACAATAGATACTTATATGCCAAATTTGGCAGGAATCAATTGTGTAGTTACCGAGATAAAACAAAAAAAACTTTATTTAACGATTTCACTTTTCCTTGATTCTCGATCTCGATGCCGATACCAATCTTGATTCTTGATTCCAAAAATTGCGATTCTTTTAGTTACAGACAATTACTTTACAGAACTAAATACTGTATAGGAGGGTGTGAAATTTAATTATTTAAGCTAGACCTATATTAGTAGTAGGCCTATTACTAATGTAAATAATATAACACGAACAGTGGGAGCATATTCATATGAAATTCCAAAAAGTTCAAAAGAGGCATATGAAATAATATTGAAAACATACACACACAGAGATATATGTATACACACACGCGTGCGCACACATTCATGCACACACACACACACACACATGCATGCGTACACACACATGCACGTGCAAACACACACACACACACACAGAGAGAGAGAGAGAGAGAGAGATAGAAAGAGAGAGTTTATTCAAAAATATTTCCAAACCTCACTTGCCATGATAAATGTTCACCAACACATGAAATTATTAAAAAGTTTACTAGAATAGCATAGTGAAAACACATTATGATTTACAACAAAAGGAATCTTTTTGTCACACCCGCAACTGATAGACATAATAACTGTAGATTAATAATACTATAACAGGCTGGTGTTTACCATAAACAAAGCATAGCTGGGAGGGATTAAAGATTTTGAGCTAAAAAAAATTTTGGGCAGAGCTGAAAATAAATTTTTCTACGGTAAAATGATGAGATTGAGAATGCATCATTAGTAAATAAAGAAAATATCCATTATTGCCTCTACATATAAAGGCATTTTGCAAAAACTTTATTAGACTTTTTGTTTGTATGACAGTTAACTTACACGGCTCATTTTTTAAAAGATTGCATTGAAATGTTTGTTCTTGTTATAATCAAACGTGTTTTGTTTTTGAAATGGCATGGTTTTGCTTGAGTACCATCAGCGCTGCCGCGGAATTAAACCAACAGCGCTAGTAGTCTAGTAAACAACCATGGCAGACGCCAGGCAGTGTTCCAAAGCCGTAAGATGTTGAGAAACTTAGTTTTCTTTTACAATAACGCAATTTTTTTTTGTTTATTTCTCGGAAATATTACAACAGTACAAATATAATTTCTTCTCGTTTCTTACCAAGTCATAACACAAACAGTGAAGTATGCGCACATCATTTACAATGTTGTGTACAAAGAAACGTCTTATCAAAGCCACAAGAAGGCACAGAAAGTGCAAAAGTGAAAATTCCATGAGTGGAATAAAATGTTAGTTTCTGTCATGTGTAAATTAAAAAAGTGCTATGATCTTTATATAAGTCCTTTGCTGTGGTAACGTTGAAATCATCTACTTTGTGGTAGGTTTTTCAAACATTCTTTTTTATTCGAGTGAGAAAAGTATAGGTCACGCGAAAAATGAGGTCATGTTCGAATTGGCACTTTTAGTTTATTAAAATGTCACGTGACCTGAATTAGTCGACAAAATGGTGATGGACTTGGTATTTTAGTATTCAGTTTTTAGTAGTTGTGTGCGGGAATTGAATTTTTCCATTGGGAAAAATTCGGGTGGGAAATTTAAACTTCCCGCGTTAATTTTAGTTAATTTTTGCAATAAATACATAGTGTTAACGTTATATAATATATATAACGTACAAAAATCTTTTTAACTTGTGTAATGATATTTGAAATCTGTGAATAAACAGAAGAATAAAAATTTTCTGGACAAGATTTAATTCATTAAATAATAATCGCTCACGTAAAGAGTCAATACAAAGCTTCTTGCACAAAACCTGACTTGTATTTTAGTTGGAACAAACTACAGACGTGAACATCAATTTTCCCGGAAAATATTTGGAAAAAATTATTTTCCGCCCGACAAGAAAATTGTTATGAATTCCCGAAATTTTTTCCAAAGATCAGGATCCCGCACACCCCTAGTTTTTAGTATGTAACGAAACTTGCTAAAATACAAAACTACCATATTGCAACCAAATCGCGACCGAACTGAAGCTACTATATACTAATATACCAAATGGTGGATTCAAACACTGCCAGTACAATTTTATTTTCAGATTATTTCAGCATCTCATATTTTCATGCACAAAATAATTTTCCAAGAGTGATTCAATTACTGGCATAAATGAAGTAATTTTAAACCGTTTTTGAGAGGTGATAGGTTATGTATTTGTAGTAATTGGTTTTTATTGCTTCGATTCTTGGACTTTCGGTTCTCAATTATACAATTCTTCTAGAATCGCGGGTATCGAGGAATCGAGTTTGACATCCCTAATTTCTATGTTTCACTATCTTCTAAAATTGCTAGTTAATAAGATCATCACCGGTGGCAAACCAATAACATTATAGGTTTCTTAATTCAATGCTTACATCATGCACTGTAAATGTACCATATTTTGTCTAAATTCATTTTAATGGTTCCTGAGATATAATGGAAAAACTATATGTTTATATTTTGTGCTATTTTCAGAAATGGCCGATTAACACCATTATCACTTTATGAATGCAGTGCTTATATAATGCATTTCCAATGTTCCAAATTAGGTTTAAATTGTAAATTGTTTCCTTAGATATAACATAGCAGCCTAAATTTGAAAAGTGCCGCCATTTTGAAAATAATTAGCCGGCGTGATCAAAAACTATAAAAGTCTGATGTCATTACTAAATACAATATGTGGCTAGTTTGGTTAAATTTTGTCATCAGGTTTTAGGTTGAAGACCGTACCTGGTTATTTTGGTTATTTTGATTCAAATCCACGTGGCAGCGCTTGCATGCCCTATTGCACGCAGACACAAACTCCATTTCTTTTGCTGAGTGGTGTATCTACAGCCTACGTCAAGCGGCTAAACTTATTAGTACAGGACGGGAGAAGCTGAGGGGTTTGTTACGTGTTATCTGCACAAGCAAGGATGTTAGTTTCTTTCCTAGCATTGAAGGTTACAAGTTCATTTAGAACCACACCTAATCTTTTGCAAACTAAATAATGCCATAAAACAAAGTAAAATATTGAAGAGGTTTATTGTCTATCTGCTGCATAAAAATTAACTTTCGTATTTCCATTATTAAATAAGGCTCTTGAAATTTTTTTTATAAATATACCTTGTAAAATGGATGTTTTTTCAAAGGCAGTTATGCTTTTATATAATTTTCACACTACTGGGCAACATAGTACTGACGGCAGCGATGATACAAATGATACAAAAACAATAATTATAGTAACAATTTTACCACTGATACAACCTACATCGCCACAGGTACAGTCAAATGCACACATGTATGAACACCCCCTTATATCTCAAAATGTGCTCATCAGGTTTTCAAAATAGTTACGTCACTGAACTTGCCGCTTAATAACGTGTTATGCTATTGTGAGAATAAGATATATTCCCATTTAAAAAACCAAAATTGATATTGGTATCTCAGTAATTTGTTACATCTCAGAACAGACATAAACAGTGTCTTATGAGCTCCGTAGTGCCATTTATGAATTCAAAATAAAAATTTTGATACCTTTAGCGGTTTGGAATATATTTGGGGCGAATATCTTAGCTGAATAATCCTGTATATATCTCAACTTTATTATTATGTAATTGTATGCATGCAGATAAGTAAACCTACATGTTATCATCCTATGTTGTTTGCCGTGTAGGCAACAGGGGTCAGCAGTAAAAACATAAACATCCTGAAAAGCTTACTTTGTTTGTATTCACAGATCGTCACATAAACATGAAACTGTTTGTATTCAAAATTTTTGCGCCAAAAATATAATAGGTAGAACAATTTTTAGATGAAAAATATCAACAACAAATTTATCAAAAGGCATAATTTATTCAGGTTTATAATATAACTAAGCCACTAAATAAAATATAACCATAAAAATTACACAGAAGAAAATATAAAATAAAAAAAAAACAATTTTGTGGGTGCTGCAAGTTTTTTGGTATATATTTTTATCAGCCACAGAACTGTTTGCTAACAACTACAAAATTTGCACTCATCTTGAAATCACTAAAATACATTTTGTGGTCAATACAAAATAATTCTATTATTACCACAAAACATTTGGCAGGTCAAATTTAATTAAACATTTTGTTACTACCACTAAAAGTTTTGTGTGCCCAAACACAGAGCACCAAGAAACTTTCCAGTAGCATTATTTAAAGTTAAATCACACACTCACAAAAACCTTGCAAACCTAACATCTACTAAATTATAAGCATTAGTAATTAACAATGACCATAAGTTTGATTACTACCAGCAGTAGTAATAATTATATAATCCAAATATCGCTGTTACAGTAATGTGGATTCATCACAAACTGGATTGTTACAGTAGTAGTAANATTTAAAAGCATTTTTAGTAGCATGCACATTTTTACAATTATTTTATTAGAATGCACGCAACAATACATTAACACTTAAGATGCACTTACACATACAAAAGAAAAAAGTAATAGTTAGTATAAGTAAAATTATTTAAATTTTATACGAATATTACTTGTTCGTACAACAACTTCAGTATTATAAATACATAACTACATAATATGTTTCCTTCTAAAATATTATAATTGCAAATGATAATAATTTTAACTTTACCACATAAAGATTTATTCCCAGAAATAACTATTTCAACATTATATCTGTAAGATCAATCACATTCGTTGCTTGAGAGTAAATAATTTTAAGAAAATGCTACTATGTGTTCAACAATGTACATTTACTATATAAGTTACTTGACTACTGCCCTAAAGTTATGTGACTACTGTAGGCACATTTTTTTAAATATCAGTTAATACAGAACTGTTAACTAAGTGGATTTCTGGTACAAAATACTGACCTCACCAGAATANTTTTTTTAAATATCAGTTAATACAGAACTGTTAACTAAGTGGATTTCTGGTACAAAATACTGACCTCACCAGAATACATACGTATCACTACTCTGCTAGAGGGTTTCTGGTTCGAGAATGTGTATGTGTACTCATAGTCACTGCAGCAATGAAATACTAGTGCCTTGCGCAAATTCTGCATGCTGTGGATGGAGTGGAGCATCATCTTTGCAGTGAAAATAAAGATTTTATACTGCCTAGCCAGGCGAAACAAAATTTGATGTTTGTTTTTGATGATGTTGCATGTGAGAAGCAAACTTGTATACAGGAATACTTCAGCATCGGAAGACATGCAAGTNGTTTGTTTTTGATGATGTTGCATGTGAGAAGCAAACTTGTATACAGGAATACTTCAGCATCGGAAGACATGCAAGTGTGGACTCTTTCTACCTCTGCCAGCCCTATTAAATACCAAAACAGCTACTTTGTAACAGTGCCAATGTTTTAATTTTATTTTGTATGGATTACCTTAATCTTAGTCATGCATTTTCAGACAATGTAAATATTGATAAGTCATTAAAAAATATGTTTGTATGTCATTGACATGATCTTCATTGCTTCATTGAAACATTAAAAAATTTTCCACTACTTAAAACCGATGGTATCGGTGTGGTTTTGATCATTTTGTAATCTTACGTCAGTAAGACATTAGTGACACCATAACTAAATTCTACAAGGAAGCCCTGAAACTGTGAGCCAACAGCTGTCTCATACAGATGGAAGATGGAAACCTGGCACAAGTGGGAAGCAAATAAATAAACGTCGGTGAACGCAAGCAGCATGGAGACGCAGTAAACTTGCCTTACGTGCAGTCCGTTACATTCAACATGCTGTCATATAATTGCTGAAAAGGAAACCATCATGAACACTATCAAAGAAACGGTTAGAAAACTCGGAGTTAACCTACGGAAACCATTGCACCCATAGACTCGAAACTGGAATTTATCAAGAAATGAGTAAGTGATAAACTTACAA
>NQII01012599.1:7478-21738 GCA_002778355.1 Clitarchus hookeri
CTTCCGTTTCCCCCGCCCCTGCATTCCAGCGCCGCTCCATTCTAGGGTCTCATTTCTGTCATGCCTGGGGATGACGGTCATCTACAGGTCCCAGCTTGAAAGACCGTCACTCGGAGGGTGTTGCCTTGCCGTGGGTGCACTCCCCACACGCCATTATTATTATTATTGATCACTGATGAACTTGGGAGTATTCTATGTTTACTATTTTTATTAAAATTTTCTTTGTGTGTAGATATTAATTACTTGCTCGAGTAAACATGAATATGAATAGTACTTACCATGTATTAAAATTGCATTATTATCTACATTAGCATTGTTCACAGTTTTCATATTTGCAGACCTGACTTGTCAGATGTGGCTTTGTCATGTCTCTCTGTTTATTTTTCTCTTCAGTTGCTGTTGCCTGTTCATTTCAGTCCATATCTCTCCAAATTTGCATCAACTCTTTATAGAGTCTCTCTTTGTAGAGTCTGATGACTTTAATCTCATTCTTACAATGTTTTTTTGACTGGTGGTAGCTTTCATCTCATTTTAAACTTATAGTATGTTGTTCTTATCATTGTGATTTACTTCACTATTTTAGTGCAGCCACTTTTTATCACTCAATTTTATTTAATAATTTTTTTAATGGTTTTGTAAAGTACAAAGAAATAATATAAAAGTAATGATGTGATGTCCACATATATGCCAAAAAACCGCAGCGAAAAGCTATAAACAGACTCATTATTCAAAATTTAGACACTGAACGAACATATTTTGTTTGTAGTTCGAATTATATTGTTTGACATGTTTTATAACAACAATTAGGGTTGAATATCACTATAAAATTATGCAATAGTCTTCAGAAATCAAATTTATGTATTTGAAACATGCAGTTGGTTTGTAAAATAAATGTAGTTTAAAAATTTATCGCTAGGTAGCGATAGGTGTAAATATATTTTGGAAATGTAAAACAAAATTTAACAAACATTACTAACCTTTACTTGGGATAAACAGTACATATTAAAAATAATTTTGTTGTAAAAAAAAAATGATTTATAACTGCTATGTAGTGTGATATTTTAAAAATAAAAGTGCAGCAGATGTGATTGTTGTATCAATTGTTTAATGTGTATTTCATTACAATCATCATTATTATAATAATCACAAAAACGTATATACGTACTTTCATGCACATTACAAGGCAAATCCATTTTCGTATTCAACTGTAACCAAATATATTAAATATAACGTAAAACAGTGCACAAATTTGAGTCTCAAGTAGCCTGTAGACATCCATTATGTGAAACGAGATTTTTGTGGCTCTTGAGACTAGTTTCAGTGACTATTAATAAGAGGTAGTCTCAAGTGTCGACTATTGAATCGTAAAAACTAATCTCAAGACACGAAATCATGAAAACACACTCAGCTGAGAATTACTTCTTCACGGGTCTCAAAACTAATCTCAAGATGTGTTAGTTAACAAAATCTGTTCTCAAAACTAGTCTCAAGTGCTGATCCAGGACTATTACGGGCCTAAGAGATTGAGTATGATGGCATGTCGACAGGTCTGTAAACCCATGGACTCGTGTAACCAAATGGGAGGTGATAGATTGTGAGCACTGAAATCTCTTAATATGAGTGTATTAGGCTGTAACTGAGGTTTCTGGGGATGCGTAATTCCCCAGCTATAGACCAGAACCTGAGTACATTACAGAGGAAGAACTGTAAGTCATCAGTGCAGAGTGGAAGCAGGAGTGTAAAAGGAGGGAGAGGGTCTCAAAGGAACAAGTTGGGCAGGCAGTGGTCAGATTCCTACAGCCCACTGGAGTCCAGGAAGAGCAGTTTAACCAAGAATACTTTACTTATCACATGCGTTTTCTGTAAACGAGTCCCATAGAGGAAGTCAAGAACCTTGGTGAGTGTCATTGGTGGATTGCGATCATAGAGGTCAAGGACCACCCAAGTCACGTACCATGAAGTCCCATCTATTACTGGGCAGGAGGAAGCAGTAGGACAAGCTGTGAAAAATAAGTGTTTTACAGAGTCACTCATTGGAAAGTTGAGTATATTTGCTGTGACCTTGATTACCTGCGATAGGAGCAGTAAAGTAAATTTCAGTTGGTCTTGAAAGTAAAGAAAAATTTTTGGAGTGTGCTGGTTTTTTTTTTTTGCTCCCAGATGTGCTTTCAGCAGACAACAGAATTTTAATCTTGGAGCTTGTTTGTACTCTGGCAAAAACAGTCGATGACAACAAAGTTATTAATTTAGCGGGTGATATATTTACTGTTGAGAGTTTATTTCCTTTATGATTTTTGCAAAGTGCAGGAGTGGTCCTATGGGTGGATTAACTAATTAACTGAATTATTTTAACTATGGGCATAAATATTGAATAATTATTTCTTGTTACACACAGCATATAAACACTAATAATAAAAGTAGAACCATATTATTAGTTGTAAGTTGCTCTTGTTGCATGTTCTAGCAATGATGTTTTTATAGCCATGCAAANAAAGTAGAACCATATTATTAGTTGTAAGTTGCTCTTGTTGCATGTTCTAGCAATGATGTTTTTATAGCCATGCAAAGAGGAACATCAGCCATTTCATCAGTGTGGGGAAAGGTGTTGAAATGGCCTTAAAGCCAGTGAGGGGCAAGAATGGATTGTAGACGAATCTGGCTTCCCCTCATCTCTGGAATTTTATTTTTGTCTAATTCATCTTTAACTGCTCTACGCAACCTTCCATGTACAGTTGAGTGCATTATGACATAGTTTACTACACTAAGGTTCGTTACCAGACACTTCACGCTCAGTATCATATTCTCAATTATTTTCCCAATGTCTGTGCGACTTAGAATTTTTTTTCTTGCATATGAACTCTCCAATACCTATAGTCATATGACTGATATTTACAGCATTCACAGAAATTTGATGGTAAAAAAAGTTTGAGTGTCTAATAGTGAAATGGCTTTGAAAAATTTATACTTTTAAATTATTAGTAACGCAATGTGGTAACTGTCTCTGGTTTCAGGGCGNGTGAAATGGCTTTGAAAAATTTATACTTTTAAATTATTAGTAACGCAATGTGGTAACTGTCTCTGGTTTCAGGGCATTTGTGTACTTAAGCAACCTGCTGTATCCGGTACATCTTATACACAAAGTAGCCATCGTAAACGAGAAAGGTGACGTACGAGGTTACCTCAAAGTGGCTGTACAGCCAGTCGTTGGTGAGTTGCCTTCATATTTCCCATATTTGAACCATATTTTATGGAAATAAGGTACATCATATCCATATTTTTCATTTTTGAGTTGTTGAAGTTGCTCTTTTCATTGAAAATGGAATACAAAGACAGAAAATCTTATTTCCATGCCTCCCTTCTCTTCACATATTTTTTTCGCATCTGTTGCTTCTTAATCAGACAGCTCTGGCAGTTGTATTTTATTTTTGATATACATATACGAGGACTGTTGTAATTATGTAACCTGAATTAAATGTTTTTAGAAATTCCTCAGCTTATTTGTATTAAAGATTTTAATTAGAGTCGGTAACTCTGTCATGATTTTTACAATAGATTTTGCACTCTATTTATAAATACCTGATATGTGAAATTGTTATTTTGTGTGTGGCTACATTTCACATAGCTGAATGTGTTTTTCAATACTTGAGTTGACTGTTGTATTTTTTTGTTATTTCAAGCCAATAACTTCCAAAGAAAGACCTGAACACAGTATACGTGACAACTCAAATTGAAAAATGGCTTCCCACAAAAAAGTAGACAATTCAGAAAAGTCTCTCTAAGTGTGAAAAGGATTGACATGCAGTGTGCTAGAAAATAATGAGGCAAATTTTGCTGATACGTATGTATTCAGTTATTCTTATTTTATTTTCTAATAATATGTTTTATTTCAGATTTGAATGAAAATATTAAATCACAAGAGTAGCTATGTTGCCAGTGATTGAATTTCTTTAAGACTTATGAGGCTTCCAGAAGAGGCAGAGTCTAGTTTTTCATGATAGACTCACTTAAAATTTGCTTTTGTGTTTAAGTCTATTGGCTGCAGTACTCTGGTTATGAAAGAACTTAAAATATGGAAACCACCCAAAATAAAATCACAATAAGTGCAAGACCTGTGAAAAAGAAATTGTCTATTAGGGGAAATATCAGTGATGAACAACATACAATTATGTATTCTTTATTGAAACTTCTATGTGTGAGGTAGGAGAGCTATAGTCAAGTATCGAACATGTTAAAGAATAAAATTTTATGTAAAACCACAGAATACCCAAGTAGATATACAGATGTTAAATTGCAGCAGCGTGTTGTGAACTCCAATGATGTGCTCTCACAGTGGCCTCTCAGCATCCAAAGATGAACCTGCAGGATGCCAGACAAACTATGAGGAAACCTCACAGTACAGAAGTCGGAGACAAAGCCCATTCCACAGCCATATACAGTGAATCGATGACTGAATTGGCTTACACATCAATGGCAACACCATGTCATGTTGCATCTGTACATGCGTCTATTCTGTTACCAGTTAAAGGTTGTTTGTAAGTGGGATAATGTTAAGGGCCACGCCATGAGGCATGGGGAAAGGACGACACATTCGTAAGTGATCAGTTAGCAACAAATTTTAATGCTAACATTTGTTGGCTTTCCATTCAGAAGAGAACAACGTGGAATATGCATCTGGAGTGCGGCAGTCTGCCCGCATCTCGTTTGATGATGAGCTGTTCATCGGGGGTCGCAAGCATAACACCCCTGCCAACCAGTCGCTGGACCGCAGCATTGACGAGAGGGTCGTGGAGGGCCAGGGCAACATACAGGAGTCCATGAAGGACAAACTGGAAGGTGAGTTTTCTTGCTTTATCTGACCAATCTGTACTTTTTATACATGTTATTGTGTCGTACTGTTGTCTCTATACCAGTGAGCAGGGGCGGATGAAAAGGGCCGGGGAAGAAGGGTGAGGTTCTTGAGCCTCCCTTCTCCTCTGAAGCTGATTTTACAATGGATAAAATTAGATGATTATTATTATTATTGAAATCAACTACATTGTTTTTAATGCAGTATTATAATATACATACACTTAGTAGTGTAAAGGAAAATTTGAGGAAGTATGTAGATAGTTTAGGCAGCTAGTACTTCACTTTAAAGTACTTCATTAAAATCCCTGGCACATTTAATATTATTAAATACTTGTTCAGTATAAAGTAGTTTTCAGTATTAAGTACGTAATTTCAAGTCTGCATGTGTACATTTTATCAAAAAAATTTTCTGTAATGAGATTTATGTAACCTTAAAATTAATGCTTACTGGTAAGCATGTGGTTTGAACATAACACACTGTGCTCTACCTCTCAAGTAGCCCCCTCCTTAATGGGTGTCTGTATCCACCACTGTGGGTGAGGCAACCAGAGTGATGTCTTGGTCAAAATGTGAGCTTGTCAACTGACAGTTGAGAGTCAAGTTTCACCACAGGCATACGGGTATGTGTGTCTTATTGAAGTTAGGTCTAATGAAGTGGCTAAGAAATCTTTAAGCATGAAGTACACCACACTTGTAAACTCATGACAATTGCTCCTGAATAGTCCCCTAATAGATATGTTAGCTCAGAGATACCATAGAAATTCATTTCAATGAGTGCTGTCGTATCTCGGTAGTAAATTATTTCACGTAATTGATGCCAGTTTACTCCTTTANGATACCATAAAAATTCATTTCAATGAGTGCTGTCGTATCTCGGTAGTAAATTATTTCACATAATTGATGCCAGTTTACTCCTTTATGTGTCTCTTGCCAAGGGGTGAGATAACACTTCCACCAACTAGACCATTGAATCTATTTAGCTTTTCATTATGTTTTTCATTGTTTATTTTATTACAGTTTTTGTTTTAATGACTGTCAGGGGACTGAGAAAAAATGTCCTTAAATTTAAAGAGTTTTTAAACTGAATAACGAATATTTGTTCAGGACTTTGGTAAGATCATTAAAAAATGTTGTTGAAGTGCAAGAGTTGCTAAACTGAACGACCTTAAACTGAGAGATTACTTTACTAATATTTTAATGAATTGTCAATGGCACTGGCTCAGTAGTTAAGTTTTGAATTATGTATCTATACGGCTTTGATTTTATAAAATATTTACATTTACATTATTATACACCCTCATTAACATGAACATGAACACCTACACTAAACATAAGTGTGTCTCAGTTTTGTTGCATGACAGTGTTAGCTCGTACGGTAAGTGGTGTGACCCCACCACGTTGTCTCAGTCATGCTGCAGTGGGACTCGCATAGGAAGGGGCCAGGCAGATCAGCATCATTGCACGTTGTGAGTTTCCCCCCCCCCTTTTTTTTTTACCCCTAAGTGTCATGTGACATCGCCAGACAGGAAAAGAGGAAAATTAGACATACAACTTGCGTACGTGGGAAGAAATGCGGTCCAATGGCACACAAGGGGTTAGTAATACTCTCTCAGAGAGTAATTAAAAGCTTGAGTGGCGATATCCAGATTATTTGCTTGATATCCCTGTAAGTGGGATTCAATTGTGTGTGATAGCTTGTGGCCAGCCTTGTCTATATTTGCATATAAACCTGCATGTAGGATTCTCTTAAAACCTTTTGTGTTCCGTCCATTTGTGAAGGTGGAGCTTCAGCATTAGGTTGTAGAGGCACCCAATTTCCACCCAGGGAGGGTTCGAGGCAGAATGCTCATGGAGCAAGGGCTAGAGTCTACATACCCAGTATTTCAGCCTTACACCACGTAGGACTGGAGGGGACCAACTATGTAGTCAAAATCACTGATAGACCCGGCCATAATCACAGTGTTTCTGCTCTATCACCAACTTCTGCTACAAGATTCCTCTGTCGCTAAGGAATAGATACGACCAGTACTACCAGAGATGTGGTAGGACTCATCCAATCCATGTATAAGGGTGAACCTATGCAATGCATCAAATAATAATTCTCTGGTGTTAGGATGCACACAAGTTTATTGGATATTTCGAGCCATGTGCTCGCCTTTTTACAACTACAACATGACCAGAACAGGATACAACCATACATAACATACACATCCAATATTGTGCCAACTCGATACACTCCAATCTAGCTAGTAACTATTTATAACACAACCTAATTTAATATACAGTGTTATCTCCTGTTTTAAATTAATAGAAATTCTGCAATCATGTATAAATAAAAACATGACACATAGCATGTTTATTATTTTATTCTCATAACATATTAAAAACTAACGTATCTGAAAAAACGCATGTCTCTTGTAAATAACAAGAAAATTAATGCGCTAGTAAAAAGAATTTGTATTCCATTAGTTTTGTGAATATACCTATATCAGTTAATGTTGCACTAGCTGAAGGTTGTTTAGATGGGAGAGTAATAAGTACCTCCCTGGGGATTAGCAAACGGCAATTCGCAAGATCTATACATTGCTTTCTGTTTTTTCTGTCCACGTAACTACGTAATACTATTGCATTAACAATTAAGAGAACTTTGTAATGAACTCACCACTTCAGCTGCAGTGTGCTCTCGGAGTGATGCTGGGAATGTTCCGTGCCCAGAACACGAAGGAGATGCAGACAGTGGCCACGGAGACAGCTCTGTATCGTCGGACGTGAAGGAGGAGGACCTCCCAGACCACCTGCAGCTGGGCAACTCCTTCACCTTCCGGCTGACGATCCTGCAAGCCGTTGGCATTTCCCCAGAGTATGCCGACATCTTCTGCCAGTTCAAGTGAGTCACTTATATGTGGCTGTTATATTCTCGTGAACAATACAGTTACTTACTTCTTGTGATACATTTCTTTTATATTATTTTGTTTATCATCACTTCTGATGTCTACAATTATTAACTGGCTCTAACGCCTGCTAAGTACCTACTACCAGTTGGCCTCTGCAAGGGTGCCAACCTCCTAACTTAATATTTATCTTAATTAATACGTAACTCTGTTACACTACCAGCTTGTTCCTGAAGAAAAATCACGTGCATTCTGTAGTTGTGCAAGTTCTGTAGAGGCCATGTCACACCTATGATGATAAACTTATGTTTGTTATGTAATAATTAGTTATTTTGTTCAATTTTTTTTTTCCCCTGACAGTGGCATAACAACTTGGAGAAACAAGGTATACATTCCTCAGGAAAGTGTGCCAGAATGAGAGTAATTTGGGTATTTAAACTGGTTTTGTTCAATGAGATATACTGAGTTTAGTCCATTCATGGTTACTTCCACCTTTTCTTAAGCCCTGCAAAATTTTTACGTGCAGGGTATCCTTCCACATCATGCTAACAAGCTTAACCGAGTGTAGAAGTTGACATGAAAGAGAGAACACACCACATTCATGCACACTTAGTGTAATAATATTTTGCATAAGAACTATATCTTATTAGATGTTACCATCACACCTATTTTCTCTGTTTTTATTCATTGTATTTATAAATAAAATATTATATTCATAGGTAAAATATAAATAAACATTCAATTTAACCAAAAATAAGGTACTTTTATGTTAACACAAGTATAAAACGCTTGTGATACGTGGCATATTTAGAAAACAACGACCAAATACATGATATATATATGTGTGATTTTTCGAAAGTTTGATTCAAAAAGTGCAAAGAAACTGTGAATGGACAGTACAGTCTCATAATGAATTGTTACAATGCACTGTATTTCTGATACTTTTATGCATATTAACTTCTGGGATGAAAACTTTTCTCTATCTGTTATGCAGCATATAATTTATCTTTTGATCGCATGAAAATGAAATTTATAAGAGAAGCAAAAATGTCCTAAAAGGGGCGCCTTAAAGACATTGTTTCATGACGGTTTTCTACAAACTAAATTTCAAGGTGTTATATCATGTTTGTGAAAAGATTTTATTTTGCACAATTTTCTTATTTTTAGTTGGTAAATCATTTGTTTACTAATTTAATTATTTAATTTTACAGTAATTTTTTTTTTTTTTTTTACGGCATTGTGGATTTACTTCCAACATTTTGCTGCTCTGAAAAATTAATTTAAAAGTGAAGCAATCCAAAGTATGTATGTGGTGAGAGTCATGTTAGGAGTTTCCTCTCCTGTTTTGGCTCTAACTTTCATTGCTGTTCATTTTCCTAAAAGTAAGCAAGATCAGACTACAAATATTTTTCATGCATATATTAAACTTATGTTTATTTTAAATTTACAGTATCTAACAATGTCCCATCAAACAAAATAATAACCTGATGGAACTAATGTATTCAAACATTTAACATATGCCCGTTCTTTTTTTTGGAAATGTTGGTTTAGTACAACTACAGTTTATAGCTGAAGCTAATAGCTTTTGTATCACTTTTTTATTTTAATAGTTTTAGATATTATAATTCTTTAAAATCTTGACAGAACATTTTTTTTTTTAAATTGTTTAAGTAACAAGGAGTATATAGTAAACCAAAAATATTGTAGATCTTCAGTAATTTCCTGCTCTCCCGAAGTCCTCTCACATCTGTTGTGGCTGTCTCACAGCAGTTTTGTGAAACAGAGGTATTGCTTTCCTTTACAGTTTCCTCCACCGACATGATGAAGCTTTTTCCACTGAACCAGCAAAAAATCCTGGGAAAGGAGGGGCTATAGGATTTTATCATGTTCAGAATGTGAGTATCAATAGATATTATCAGTTAAGAGTAGAACTTAAAATGTGTGCTCCGGAAAGTAAATTTAATGCAGGAATATTTGTACAGGCATTATTTTACAAAAACACAATTTTGTAAGCATTCAAGTAGGTAATAACGTTGCTAATTTTTTGCAACAGAGTTAAAAATATATTTATGCTGGGTTGATTGTATGTGTGCATGTGTGTATGTATGTGTGTGTTTGTAGTTAGAAGTTGTAAAATGGAGTTACACTTTTGAGATGTGAGATTATAAGCATAAAATAGGTTCAGGTGAGGCGTAACGAAAATGATGGCATTTACAGTACATACATTATCTGCATTACACATTTTAAGATTGATTTTTTTTTTAAGATTTTGTGATATAGACTTATGATTTTTATTTAACACATTATTACATACAATATGTTATTAGGTTATGGTGGTAATTAAGTATTTTGTAATTGGCAGTTTAGTTTTGCATTATGATGAAACCTACTATTAAATTAGTACATCAGCCATTCTTCCGACAGGCTCACGAACATTAAGATAGTGCAGAAGTACAATTACTACTAGTAAATTATCAAAATTAAATACCTTGCACTTTCGTAAAGAGTGTAGGGGTGAAATTTATTTATTGTTCATGCATTATTTACTTCTCTGTGTGACATATTTGCATGTTTTTGCAAAATAAATTATAGGTGACCTAACACGTACTGGGTAGGCTGTCTCCAAATTTGTTACAATAGTTTTTTGTTTGAAAGAAGTTGTTTGCTAACTTATTGTGCTTGCCAAACATGTTTCTGTGCAGATAACTGTTACCGTGACCAAATCATTTTTGGAATATCTCAAGTCGCAGCCAATTGTGTTCGAAGTGTTTGGCCACTACCAACAGCACCCGCTGCATAAAGATGCAAAACAAGATAGTGGACAGTAGTAAGTACTGTAACCAAATTCATGTGGTTTTGTGTTATTTTTTGAAGGAAAAAAAAGTTTATTAAGAAATTTTCATTTTTTAACTTGTTCTTGTAGTGTTCGCCATCCACCAAAAAGAATGCTTCCTCCTTCTATACCCATCAGTCAACCCGTGCGTTCCCCAAAGTTTGGAGTTCTGCCATCTCCAAGCACGAGCCAAGTTCACGCCAAATACGACGTGCTCGTGTGGTTTGAAATCTGTGAACTGGGTATGTACACACACTTGTTTTCTAATTGTATTGCCATAAATATTTGAATACTTTACATAACTTTCGGCCAGAAAAATATTCCCAGAATATCAAGAACACTTTTGAAACGTGATAAATATGATAGCTACAACATTGTACGTTTGCTGCGCCAGCATTTTTTAGTCCTCCCAAATTTGCACATAATAAAACTTGTATCAGTTTTCTTCAACACCATATAGTAATCCAAATAACAAATTTAAACTAATAAACTTTAATGTTACAATTTTATATCATACAGACAATTTCCATTCACGGAGAGCTGATTTAAGGTCTATGTATGGAAAGGTCTTGCTATGCGAGAATTTACAAAATATAAAATCAAGAACTGGATTTGACCTACTTAATATATTTTATAGGATTTATTTTATTCACAAGTTATATATTTTAATAAACAAAACCATTACATTCAGCAGCAGTTGATAAAGGCAACTCCCTATCTACAGTTTTTCAGGGGACTGTCAAAAAATTTCCATACATGCAGGATTTCAGTAGATGAGGGTTCTGACATTTACATTAATAAAATACAACTTCAGACTTCATTAGACTTCATTTTGAGTACACTCAAACCTCGTTTGTAAGGCACCCTTTCATACAGACACCTTTTTTGTACAGACAGATTTTTGGGAACCGTCAAAATTTGGCAGTTTTGGTTCGTACAGACAACTCGATCGAACAGACAAATTTTGGGGAACTGTGAGTGTCTGTACAATCGAGGTTTGATTGTATAATGAGAACTGTACATTATCTATGAATAAAATTTAGCTAATAAATACAATAAAAATGGGAATTAAAAAAAAAAAGTATTACTGCATTATACTGTAAATAATACATTAAAAACATTTCCCTCCAACTCGTTTAAATAAAGAATATAACATCTCAAAATACCATATATAATTTATTGTAATCCAACACCAAATGCAAGCTGACCTAAAACTTTCAAACCCTCTGAAAATGAAAATAAATTGATACCGAATGCAAGGCAAATTTTGAATGTCCATACTGCAACATGTTGCAGACACCTTGCGCGCGTGGAAAATGTCTGTCTTAAAGTAGTTAAATACATTTCACTGCAACAAAAAACTTAATTTTAAGACAGAAATGAATAAATAAGGTGATTATAATTGATTTCTTCACCTTCTTTAATAATAAATCATTCAAAACCACATCCTCAGATTTTTCCTGTTGCGAGTTACACTGCACTTGAGCTTGGTGCTTACCCATTATTAGACGGCAAAAGGTTTCTAATAGGCCCTTACATTTTATTAGTTTATTCAAAAGATGAGCGTCTACTGAAATAAATTAATATAAATCCTCCGATTTCCCCCTTGGGAATTTTCTGCAAATGAACTTTACGCTTGCTAATACAAGTCACTTGATTTTCAAACAATTTTTGGCGACAAGGGTAGGTCAAGTATATGCTTCTGGGCATATAATTTTATTTGCGAATATGCCGTCCATTGAGTTAAATTAATATTACGTTTTAAAATCACGTTGATTTTATGCCAGATACCCTGAAACACCAAACTTTACTGGAAAAAATGACCTTTAATCACAAAAGAAAACATTTTAACGTTGCAGATTTTCAGGAGTCATATTTACCCTTAGTCGCAGATAATATAATTATATATGATTAAATAATATTTGCTTATGTTGCCAATTCATTTAATATAATTTCCAAATTCAGCCTTATTAAAGGAGTTAAACAAAATAAAGTATAATATTTGGTTATTTTAATAGTTTATTGACATAGAGGTCATGTGTAAGTATATTTCATTTGTTTCTAGACAATATTTAGTATTCAAAATGTGTTTGTTATTTTTAATTTATTCCCTAGAGGGTAAGAAGTATTGAATGACTATTAAACAAATGCATAACAGAAAATATGTAGGTTGTCTCTCGTCCCGCCATTGTTGGTTGGTGGAGAGATGTGGCGTGGTCAGATGACAGCCAATTGGAGGATAGGTGACAACATAAGTAAGGAAAAAGTAAAATCAAACTTAATTTTTATAACAGAAAGAATACTACCACCGCTGAGAATGTACGTGTTTGTGTGTGTGTGCAAAAATAAATTAAAATAATGATTAATAAGATGTTTCTGTAAATGAGTTAATTGCTGCAAAGGTGTTTTAAAGTTGAATTGTAATTATTATAAATGTAAAAATGTGTGAGATTAATTGATTTTGTTATAAGAAGATGAAGAAGTGTTTGTAATTAATTTTAGTTAAGAAGAATTGAATAATATTAATTGAATTTGTTGGAGAAAAAGAATGGATTAATAAAATTTTGAGAAACTTAGAATTTCGATCTTTTGACTTCTACTGAAATGTNGAATGGATTAATAAAATTTTGAGAAACTTAGAATTTCGACCTTTTGACTTCTACTGAAATATTGCAACATCTTTGCAAATAATAATTCCTCATTAAAATGTATTGCGTTAACATTTTCAGGCAAAACCATTTGCTTTGAAATACAAGTGATGATAGGTGCAAATATTTTGAGGGACGGATAATCCTGATCAAATTTCTATGTTCACCAGCAGCACTTAATTTGCTCTGCAGGGAGGCGTGTGAAGGCAAGTGCGNATAATCCTGATCAAATTTCTATGTTCACCAGCAGCACTTAATTTGCTCTGCAGGGAGGCGTGTGAAGGCAAGTGCGCGTGGCTGAGAGAGGGGATGTACTTTTCCTTTTGCTAGACAACAGCTTCCCCTCTTGAAGGCACGTAAGGGGAGGAAAAAAGGTGTGCGACTGAGGGAGTCAGAAAGAGGAGTAAGAGAGAAGATGCAAGGTTGCCATGCTGGTTGCTAGGTAACCACTTCCCCTCTCGTCAGGCGTGTAAGGGGGGGTAGCAAGCCAGTCTCGCACGTCGCACCACGCCGCAGACGTGTTGGGAAGACGTTGTGCCGCATAGCAGTGATAAACAGCTGCGCGCATGACGTATTTTACATCCAGTGAATAGACGTTTGCATAACAAACCAGCTTAAAAACGATCCTTGCGGGAAATCTTAGATGATGGGACCGAAATATATTTCAATTGACGCAACATCTGATAAACGATACAAGCAATTAGCTTTATCGTTATTTATGTAGGAATTTTGCCGGATCCACAGAAAATTAACTGTGGGTATATTTTATCAGTACATGTGTTTTCGGTACAAGAGTCTACTGTATAATATATAGTTATCAAATACAAAATTTTTGACGGGTTTTTGAATAATAACATATCGAAACCATAGAAGCAGTACATGTGCCGAGAGCTACATTCTCAGCAAATAGCCTGTGTTTAAGCTCTAGTGTGTGGTACGGTGGAAGGGGTGGAAAGGACATTGCGTAGGACATTGCGTGTGCACGAAACATTGCCACTACACAGATCATGAGAAGCTCCCACGAGCGAGCAAACGTATGA
>NQII01012600.1:8766-19470 GCA_002778355.1 Clitarchus hookeri
ACACTATAGAGGTTGATATTATTTTCTACAATTTTATCAAAGCCGATGTAGAACAGGTATGAAGGGGAAATCCTGCACAACCATTCTTACTGACTTGGTGAGCAAATAATTGATTAGAGCTATGTGTTTCTGCCGAGCTGTTTCTGATGCCATACATTTTTATTTGTTATTGCGGCACAAGATATTAAGCAAATTGAATGCACCAGTATGGTTAAATAGTAGGTCACAAAATTGACAAAAACAGTCATCTACGATTGCCCTTTTGTAATTTCTCTATGTTGGTTTCCAAAAACCTGTGCCATTCAACTAAAGCATTTGAAGTTAATTTCTGCCCCACGTCTTCTTAAACTATGTACTGCACACATGTACACTTGCATGTAAGTGGGAACGTTAGTCAATTATATTCCATCTGCAGCAATACACATATACTCCAATTATAAAGCATACGTACGGTCGATAAATTCTCAAAATAAATATTTAAAAAATGTTTTCCAATATCTGCATGTACAACACATACACTGAATGGATAGCACTTTAGTTTACGGTAGCAGCGAAGTGGAAAATATGTTCGATGTCTCAATATATTATAGAAAATGCAATGCGCAAATTTCTCTGTTATTTTAAACATAAACGCCCAAAAAGAATTAACACTTATCAATAGTTCCATGATATTCTTAATTTCTACAAACGGTTGCGAGGAGGGGGGGATAAATACACAGTAGACTAGTGCATTCGAAATGCTTAATTACATGTCAAGTAGTAATACACGGATGTTCGGCGAGAAATATTACCAAACACACGCAAAACTACATTTTTTACAATGCATTGGTAATGTAGGGCGTAAATAAAACTAACTATTTAATATGACCTCAACAGACTGTTATATTTTGTCACCAGCCAGCTGCATAAAGCAAATCCACGCGGGAAAAATCAATGTGTTTTCGCGTTCTATAGGATAATCGTACACAACTATTAGTTTTAATAGAAAAGAAGGAAAAATAGCAGAATTCAAAACAGTTTTGATTTAGCAGTCGCTTCTTGGAGACGATATACTTACCGAGGAGATAAAATTGACGCTAAAGATTGTCCAGCACGAGTAGTACGATCTACTCAAACATTTTGAAACCAGGCGAATTATATTACATCACCTTCAGAGACACGCATTTCCGAAGATAGCAGCGTTATACTGCTGTGCGTTATATTGAGTTACACTGTGGTGTCAAATTTGCTGGTATTGTGGATGCTGAGATTTTGTTTTCGATAACCACAGCGTTACTGGAATGCCACCGTCCTCCAAGAGTCGCGAAGGCCTGAATTACAAACAGGGAAATGGTTTTCAACTGCAGTTAACTTGGTAAACGAGTAGTCGTTTCGAGCATCGGCCTGTGTGTAGTAGACATTGTAGACATGCCACGACGGCATAGACGACCACACTTCGTGCAATTAACGGACTTTGAACGAGATTGTATTGTGGGCCTGAGGGAGCCTGGATAGTCATTCCGAAGAATTGCCCAACGCGTAGGATATTAAGTGTCTGCTGTGCATTATTGGTGATGGTGGTCCAACGATGGTACGCATGCTCGTCAACCTGGTTCCGGACGGCAGCGGCATACGGATTCCCACCTGGACCGCCGCATCAGACGAGCATCCATTGCTGATCGCACGGCGACCGCAGCACAGATTGTGGCCACTGTTGCACCCAGGATGTCATCTAGGACCATCACCAACCGTTTGTTGGACGCTGGCCTACGATCAAGGGTGCCGCCCGCCTCGGATGGTGTCGCGAACGACGCAACTGGAGGGACGAATGGCGCGGAGTTGTGTTTAGTAATGAGAGAAGATTCTGCCTTGGCGCCAGTAACTGTTGTTTGCGAGTGCGGCGTCGACCAGGAGAGCGGCAACAGAGTGTATACGGCAGCGACATACAGGACCAACTCCTGGCATCATGGTCTGGGGAGACATAGCCTACAATGACAGTACGTCTCTGGTTTTTGTTGAGGGAACACTGAGCAGTGAACGCTACTTCCAGAACATAATCCAGGCCATTTTGTTGCCGTTCCTACAACGTCAAGGATATGTCCTCTTCCAGCAGGACAAAGCCTTTCCACACACGTCTCGTGCTACCCAACACACTCTCGAATGTGTTCATCAACTCCCCTGGCCAGCACGATCACCGAACCTGTCCTCCAATGACCATGTGTGGGACACGATGGGACGGCATTTGGTACGGTTTGCAATACCGGCAACAAACCTCTACCAATTGCAACAACAGGTAGAATATGTGTGGAACACTATTCCCCAAGATGACATCCAACACATTTATGATCGTCTCTACGCCCGACTGCAGGACTGCGTCGTCGCTAAAGGAGGTTACACAAGATACTGATATTGTTGTTCAAGACACTATGTAGCCTATGCCCATAGTTGTACGACCCTACGATCATTTTCGTATACATTGTACAACTTTATAATTATCCAATAAAACCTTACTGCATGTGAGACCATTGCATCCGGGTGTTCATTTTCCATTTTCCAGCAGTGTAACTGCATTCGGTGGATTCACTAAAGCAATAAGAGGTCTATGCGAGTACAAATAAACAAGGTGATCGGAAACTCAGTGCCTAAAATCCAGAAGTAGTTTCTTCGGGCCAGTAGCAACACAAAAATCCTATACACTAATATCCGAAAACGTATATTTATATCAAATAATTGTATTCAAGTCGCGGCGTACACCACCTGGAGAACAAGGCAGTTCATGCAATCATGCATGTAGGACAAGTTGCATATGTCGTAGGCACGCGTCACTAAATTATTACATACGCAGCGTCGCGCGCCTACTTCCAACTTGTTCTACACGCATAATTAACCACTTTGTTCTCCAGGCGTGATTCACCACAGTTTTGAACACAATTAAATTATATAAAAATACTTTTCCGGGTGTAAATTTATAGACATTTTGTATTACAATTGGTACAAAGAAACTATGTCTGGAGTTTGGGCATTGCGTTTCCGAAAATCCTGTATAGTTGCCTAGATGAAAGCGCGCAGTGAACACTTCTGTACCCATACAGGTGGCCAAATCTTTCGCTGAACGTCACGACGACTACATAGTAAAGGGCTATGGAAAGGTCCCGCATGCGCAAATCCCCAAAAAATAAGATCAAGAAATACAATTTGAACTACTTTATAGAATCAATAAATATGCACAAAAAAATTGCTTTAAATTGTACAAAAAATGAACACGTAAAACTTAGTTATAACAAAATTAAAACGAAATCCCCTTTGCAATTTAACCAAATTTCATCTTCTTATAAGTTCCTGTTAAATTTTTGTTTGAAAATTGTCTACCTTCTTAAAGACACATAAATTTCAGTACTTTACATTTCCCAACGATTTTTTTAAAATTGTAATACAATCGTTATGGCATACTGATTTTGTATTACATAACCTTAATTTTTTTGCAAAAAGAATTGGAAATGTTTAAATGGGAAAATGTAGACTGTATAAATTATTTTTGTATATGAAAGATACTAGAATTGAAATATCTTGCCATCAAAATATACTGAGTAGTTCGAATTACGTTCTTGATTTTGTGTTTCGGGAATTCGCACACTGCGATACTTTTCCATAGCCCTTAAATATGAGTTGACAAGCATTTCTCTAAGCAAGGCATCTTACGTCACCTCCACAGCGTGCCTGTCTCTTTAACATCCTCTGATCTACACGCCCTACATTCGATAATTTAATTACAGACACCGTGCAAACATCAAATGCACGCCAGTTCACAAATACAAGATGTGAGAGAGACGGTCTAGAACCAGACCTCGTTAAATTTCAATGCCCTGGCATGTTACAGTCACTACATTAAACGGCTGCCAGCCGACGTAACGTGCGAGGATAAATGAGCTGATACATGGCCGTCGAAAAATTTCAGCGGCACAATGAAACGAGGGCGAGTTAAAAAAAGCAGCAACGGTCGCGGGGTTACTACGTGCGACTGGCGTGTGCTACGAAAGCTGTCGGAACAGAACCAAGAGGGATTATCATGGCACCCGACTGGGCGTAGAAAACCACGAGAGGAGTCCGTTGACTTTCCAGACAGTGGTCACTGGGACGACCATCATGATTGGGCATTAGCGTTTTCATTCATAACTTTCCATGATAGTATCCCAACCTAATAAGACACTCTAAACTAACCTAGGACGGTATGTAAATATGTGTTTTTATAACTAACCTATGCCGCCAGTTGAACGATTGCTTTTGCAGATGAAAATAACCTAGGATAGTTGTTGAATAAGCGGATCGTTTTCATACACGCATGCGCAGTAAACAAGACTGGGAAAGTCCACAGAAACTTGTGGTAAATCGGGTGACAGTACTTCTGTACACGACTGTACCAAGGATCGAGCGCAAACACACGGTACCTGGGCGCCGTTCTGGAAGCCAAAGGGAATAATTCAGTTACCTCTTTCACAATTCCCTCAATGCTGGAAACCTCTCGGAAATTGTTTCCTTCGAGCTGGAATCTAATTTTCGCGCAAAAGGAAGAAGTTATATGGCGAACAAGATGTGTGAAGGAGGTGCGGGAATTTCCTCTGCAGACAGAAACTACAGAGTGGGTTTGGAAGCGTACGAAGAACTGAACTTTTAACACCCTGCGATAAAACAATTGAAGTAGGTGCGTAGTAGAAGAAACTTGAGGAATAAAGACATTCAGAATTGTAAAAGTTTGTCATGCTTCAAAAACTAAAATAGCCGAGTATGAATTCATGACTGACAGACCGCTTCTCGGCCGGGATGGGCGTATTTTCAAATACGAAAATTTTCATTCTAGGGATTAAGACTAGGTGTTGTGTGACCATTCANTTCATTCTAGGGATTAAGACTCGGTGTTGTGTGACCATTCAATCACCCCTGCATACTGCAAAAGGTAAAAGGCGTAACGCCATAGTATCATCATGCCTAGTAAGTGCGATACCGTTTCCATTACTATGGCTCTGCCTGGTGTCCGTACTGGCCTTCCGGCGTATCAATTTTGTTTCCACAAGCATCCCGCCATATATCTGAAAAAAAATCATTACGCAAGACGTGGCTAATCACCATCTATACTAGCAAGGTTGGGAGTCTGCGTAGTACCTGAGCGCGTAAAGTGTTTACAGCACTGTAAAAACACTTTCTTTATAGCAAAGAAAAAATCATTTGGGACTGTTTTACTTACAGTAACGATATCCTTTTTTTAATAACAAAGGGAATTTAGAAAAATCTAGGCTTTCTGTTATTAAATTTTTCTAAATTCCCTTGTTGCTAAAAATTACCGAAGAATTGCGGGAGGTGATTTCCTCACAAAAAATTAGGATTCACCTCCCGGAGCTTGCCGGTGATTTTTTTTTAAACACGGTGTATAGTTTTGTCTTAAGACAATATTAAGTTTCTTAGAAGCAGAGAAAAAATTTATTTGAAGCAGTTTAGTTTACACTAACAACATTTTACTTTATTTCAAAGAGAATTAGAAAATATTTGGCTTACTCTTATTAATATTTTTATACAGCGTTGTTTTATAGCAATACTACATTTCTTTAGAACAAAGAAAAACTCTTTTTTAGTTTGTTTTGTTTATGGTAAATAAATCAGGTTTTACACCATAGGACAACGTTAAGTGATATACAAATATTTCATTCGTACATTTCAGTTTTCTGTACGTAACGAAATCACGAAATGCTAAGTTACCAAATAACGATTTCATTAAGTCACAGACATAATGATTAAAACCTTAAAAAATTACACTATACGACTATCACAAAGAATGCTGCTGAACTGTTATAATGGCAATGCAAGGTTAGCATTGCCATTTATATATAAATGAAACAAAAATCTTCTTTGTGGCACATCTACTTTGTAGAAGTTTATATTTAACCAAAATTTTCTTTGCGGTAACTGGATTTTTCATCTTTTTAACTGTGCGGGATTATAAAAAAGTTGAAAAATTTAAACTGCCGCACCTTATGTAATCTTCTATGCATAGTCGAACAAACTCTCGATTCCGCACTTGTTGACCAGCAGAAACGTTTGCACAGTACTACACGTTTGTACGATAATATACTATTTGCTGCCGCTTCCAGCAGCGAGGCAAAGAGAACACACCATCGCTTGCGCGATATTCGCATGCCAAGGCTGCCAGAGAGGCCGAGCAAGCCAGCCGAGCTCAGCATGGCGACAAGTGGTTTGCGCACACAGAGCGCGGTTTAAAGCTGCTGTCCGTGACTAAAAAACTCCACGGGTACTTGAAATAAAACACACTAAGCTCGAATGAGTGATAATTACAGTCATTTAGGGTAACATTGTACCACACGTTTTCGTTTATAACGAAGGATTCACAGCCTCCACCTTAATGTATACTTCAATGTTAAATATTCCATTTGTAAGGAACATGGTAATGTGAAGGTATTCTACGAGCGTTCATTTAAAACAAAACTAGGCAGGGGGTACAAAGTTGCCCTAACGATCCAAAGTTACTCCAAATGACTGTAGTGAAATAATGTTCACTGAAAGTTGGTTGATAAGCTACTGCCGACTGGCAAATCAAGGAAATGAACGGGTAAAAAGTGACTAATGGCAGTGGAATTCTCGACATTCAGTAATAATCACAAATAAATCAGTGAAATTCAACCAGATATCAGGCACTGGTTATCAGTTGCTCAATTCTCACTACTTTCACTGATTTGACTCAATCCTCACTGTTTCAGATTTTGAATTAAAAGCAGCTGGCAGAATCTTTGTAGCAAATTCTATGACTTTTAGCTGACTTTTTTACGTACCCTGTTACTTTCTCTGATCAAACACAGAGCAGAAATTAAATTTACTTTTACGTTATTTTCTCAAAAATAACCTCTTTTTGCACTCTAAATTTGAATCAGTGAGAATGTCACTGTTTAAGTCAGTTAACAGCACCTGGCTTGTTCAACAGTCACTTTAGTAAATTTAACTGATGAATAGTGAAAAAAAAGCCAGTTTTCCTTCACTTGTTGATTCAGTGACATTTCCCACTGATTCATCACCCATTTCATTAGCTGTTTTTTTTTTCAGTGGTTTGTTTTATGACTGATGGATCAGTTAAACAGCGTGTATCAAATTAATAACAACACATAAACTAATAAAACCCACAAATATATTTTTAAAAAGTGAGTTTAGGGGCAACATGAATATTCAGTCTTTCAGTCCGTTTTTACATCTTTCATTACATTTATACGTAATCGTCATAGCGCTCGGTTTTAAGGTTCAAACTGCATTAATTGTGGGGAAGAGAGTGCATTCATATGTACCATATTTTTTAAAAATAATCCTAATGTTACCAATTAAACTAAAAACGGAAAGAAAAGGCATACAATTTAAAGCTACATATTTTCGGATAAGTATTATAATATAAATATTTCCTCCGTAGTTAACGTTCACTTGGTAGCTAAATTGGTAAGGTGACGATCTAGAAGCGAGACGATGTGGGTTCAAGTCACACACATACACACACGCACACATACACACACATAAACACACATAAACACACACACATATATATATATATATATATATATAATTTTTTCCAAATTACGTTAACGTTAAATTGCACAATAAAAACAGCGACTATCTGAAATATGTTTATTTCTCATAATGATTTACCTGAATTCAATAAAAACAGTATTTTATTCGCCACACGCAGGTGGCTGTCACTTATTCATACAATGAGATTATTTCACTGGAACAAACAGTGGTTTTCCACCGATTCTAAGTGGAGCCATTTTCACTGATTCGAGTAGTTGAATTCCACTGCATATCAGTGGTTTTTCACCGATTCGAATTTAGAGTGCGGGTAGCAAAACTATAGCCTTTATTTATGTGTGTTTTTCAGTGCAACAGGCATATTTATCAAATATTATAAAAAAGAGGTATAAAGATGACACGTAAAAAAAAGATGAAACACAGGTGGAATACTAGCTATCTCAGGGCCAGAAACGAAGTCACAAAACAAAAACAATGCACTGTAGCAAGTCACTGAGAACTACATACAAGTGTTACAATTATTATAGGCTGTTCACGGTAAAATGAGCAATTTTGAGACCCTAGTTACTTTTTCCTTGCAGTCATTTTTTATCCTCACGCCACTTTTTAAAATAAATATTTCCATGTAAGTAATAAAAACAGTGTATATATTTCACCGGACTCGAAATTTAACGTCTAAGGCTACAATAAAATATATTAATGACTATTATTCCAAATGAGGGGGCTTCAAAAAGTGTTCACTATATATCGTGAATAGCCAATAGCTAAGCAATTTTTTTTATTTGAAACATTTTAAACTGGCGCCTCACATTACATTTTTTTACTATGTCATTGCTTGTTGTATCAGAAAGAAAAATAATAGCCAAGAAAATATGCAGACCTAATAATAGTTACTATTTGACACCAAGTACCAAAATTGGCCCTTAAGTTTAAAAATTTGCGTTCATAGATGAAATAAACCAAAATAATGTATAATAAAATTAATAAGCAGGCATGTGGTACACAGGCTAGAATCCAAAATTATTTTTTTCATTAAATGCATTTCTTATTGCTGTATATAAATTCCCTGACCTCACGTAAACTTCCCTGATATTTCACTGACTTTTCTACAAATTAAGAATTCCCTGACTCTTCCAGGTTTTCCGTTTCCCGTGACGCTAGCCACCCTGAATGAGAAAACATCCAGCTATAATTTGAGGTTTTGTATGAATAACACGCGAGAAATGTGCGAATTTCGTTTAGTATCTCAAAACAGATCTACATAAAATCATGATTAAATAATAGTATAGAAATGTGGTAAAGGTTTTCGGGAAAAAAAATTCATAATGATGGAAATTCTAAAATCATCTTCAAGTTAAAATAAGGCTCATGTAACATGGAACATTTTACAGCTACTCTCAATAATAGCGCCATTTAATGTACACCACATCATCTTCTTTTCCGAAAGAAGATAGCAGGAACATTAATTTATTTATTATGCATGATGAGATGAATGTACACGCTAAGAAAAAATGTTTTGTTCAATAATAAATCTTTCACCATACTTTGAAGTGCTGAATGGCGTAATACATATCCAAACAAATCTTGTTCTCCCTACTGGTGGTTACATTTTTTATAATAATATTTTCGAAATGCTTCTATAGCTAGGCAAGTTGGTAGGATTTAACATCTCATCGACAGCGAGGTCGTTAGATACGGAGCAAGCCGCTCGGAGAAGCAGGGACGGGAAGGAATCGGTCATGGCCTCTAGTAGTGAACCATCTCAGCATTCGCCTGGAGTGATTTCAGGAAACAGAAATAACAGAAAACAGAACGGCAGGACCAAGACTCGATCCCAGGTTCTCCCGAATGCGAGTTCCCAGCTAAAATGTTACTATATCGAGAACAGTTTCTGTCAAAAATCACAGAGATTGACTCCAAATTCAAATGGAAAATAATACTTCAGTTTGAAATCGTACATTATATTTCTGGACTATAAAAATTCTCGCTGTCATTGGAAGGTTCTGCGCGATCTACTTTACTTTTGCTTGTGAGGCGAGGAGGCCGAACCGATAGTGGTCCGAGCCAAATCCCCATTATGGCTAAATAAAAACTTATGACTATAATAAAATAAGTGGTTCGGATAAGAATTAAATTAGTAATTTTTGGGTTTGTCATTAATGTGCAAATAATGTGACGTGAAATATATTCTTTAAGGTTAATTTATACTATTATTGAAACATATACAGAATGTATCTGAACTTCGTGCAGATAAGTAAAAGTTTAACATAACAAAAAATAAGATACTTTTATGTAAACATAAGTATTAAAAGTTTGTGATATGTCACATATTAAAAAAAAAAAACAAAGACGTTATAAATGGGGTGGTTTTTCAAATTGTGAAGAAACCGCGAATATACAATAACTGTTTAATTTATATTGAACTTCAGTCTGTTGAAATCAGGTGTTGGGTAATTTACAGAAGTTCAGATTCCCTTAAAACACCCCCCCCCCCTCGCAACATACATTACTTCATGTTTGGTGTCCCACTTCCTACCGAGGTGAACCGGGTTCGATTTCCAGCGGGGTTGCCTTTGGCCAACGGGTTTCCCCGGGGTACTCCCGTCACCTCGCCTTTGCATTACGCCACTGCTCCGCCTTAATCTCATATCACCCTCGCTGGCGATCAAGACTTCGATGTTAAGCACCAACATAATTTGAAATAAACTATTATTTTTTTCACGTTTGTAATATGAAAACTATATTGTCTGAAAAAACAAGTAAAGCATGTTTTAAAATTATTTTCAAGACGTAATGATGGCGGTAGCCACGCATAAATTGCTTGGCTGCACAGCCCGACCCAAGCAAGGCTGTCTCTGGGAGCTGAGTGACGTCACTGAGTACCGACCGCGGATCTGAAATTCCCAGCACGAGCCCTGCACTGCGAACACGCGCCAGTGCTAGATGGGAGCAGTCCCCCCTCCCCCCTCCCCCCATCCGTCTAACACGGTGGGGCACTGCCAAATGCCGTTTGCTTCCGCACTTTGCTAGGGTTTCCACTCGTCCACAAATATATGCCTCGTCACTTTATTTAGCAACAAAATATTCGTATATGTATATGGTAAAAACTACAGTTTACAAGCCAAATGTTTCGTTTTCAACTAGATTTTGCTG
>NQII01012601.1:0-13540 GCA_002778355.1 Clitarchus hookeri
ACCGACATGCTGCAAGTGAGGGTGTCTGGGCCATGTGGGAGAAATAAAAAGCAGCTCCAGAGTGAAAATAAACAGGCAGAAGGAAAATGGTCAATAATGTAAAACAGTGAAGTTGTCCTGCAAGCAGAAACACACCCTACCTCGATGGAGCATTTCACAAGACTGACTAATGGTGAATGCGCGAAGAAAATTTTGCCTGCCATGTGCACATGAAATTACCACCAACACAATTACTATTGCCCTTTAGAAATTAACAATATTGAATTAAACATGTTTTACCCTTATTTCTTAAACCACACTGCTTCTACTGCCTGTTGGTATACAGAGTATTTGTAACTTGCAATTAACTTGTTTTAATACTACTTGAAAAACTAAAAACCACTGACTGTTCACTGACTGGATGAATGATCTACTCGTTGAAGCAGCTGAGACCACCGGCATCAATTCAGAGTTTAGTCAGCTCACTTTTTACTTTTAATTAGCAGCAAAGCAAACAACCACGCAATCATCTGTAAAATCATGATCTGATTTTAAATACTTGTTTTGGCAACGGCAGTCCTGACTGTATGCAAACTCTGATTGAAACTGAAGAGACTTAGCACTTAGCATTCTGCTTTCGTGTGGATTTGGCAAAACAACATTTTCCAGCACAATACTAGCTGCACTTACTTTGCTTTCATTAATCACTCAAGGGCACTCTTTAAAACCTAATGAATATTCATTAAAATACTTACCACATTGTTTCACAGATGGTCTGTTGATGTTGGCAATGTCTGCAATGTTGCCTTTGCATGGCCATCGCCCTCTCAGGTTGCAGCCAGGTAGACATTCCAATTCACCCAAAACGTATGCAGTGCAGCGTCAACTAAATGGCTGGTCTGGTGTTGTTCATTCGTGAGTTAGGTTTGGGCTTAGATGAGAGAGGAAGTATGACCCCTCCTACCCGGATAGCCTGAACCTGACCCTGCTAAAGCACTCTTGCTGTTGCTTAGCTGGTGATGACATCCAGCCACGTTAGTCAGGCCACCAAAATGTCAACTCTTGTTTCATCTGCGTCAGTGGTGGAACGCATCACCCTGGTTGGGCAGTAACAGTTCACTGCAGTAATTCAGGGGTGAGCTGAGGTCATTAGCTGTGACATCTCTGAAGGGCGATCATTGGGGTCAACGTAGCCACGTTGTTTACGCAGTAAGTGAGCGTAATGTAACACAACAGAGTGGCGGTTAAGTTGGCAGTTGAAACAGGTTTCATTATTAGCAAAGGTAATGTGTAGCACTCGTGACACACGACTAAAAACTGACACACAAAGGACATTTTCCACTGACACTTGCTGGGCAGATGTAAACCTGTACAACGCTGGGTGTTTTGCTTGGACACTTTGACACTACTGACCTGTTGACTTACAGACCAAGCGACCTCTGTTTTTCGGAGTGAGACGGCGGCAGTCGGATGTCAGGATGCTGTGAGCCATGAAGGTGTGGAATCTGATGCACGACTCTGGTGGCAATGTAACATATGAGGGAAGCAGGCCTCCAATGCTGTAGCTATGGGTAGTAGGCAGATGACAGTGAACCGACAACAGGGATGCGAGGCGGGGAGGATTGGATGGCATCAATGTACCATAGGTTGTGTAGTAAAAGTCCCAAAGGTCCGCAATTCGATGGTGGTCACGACAGGACCATGTCCTCCCTAGGTTATGATGGAAAAAGCTCCCTACGCTGACAAGATGCCCAGTGGCAAATGAAACCTGTATGTTATGAATGGCAGTAATGAGTCCCTCACACTTCCAACACGCATTACTATGCACTCCAAAAAAAAATCTTAACATCAGTCCTGTGTGTGGTAAGAGTTCTGGCATAGTCAATAATGGAGTGCTTTTAGCTGCATCACGCTGAGTAGATATGGTATGTCCAAGAGGCACAGTTTGTAAAACAGGTCACTATCACAATTGGAAGTTATCACATCCAGTGGTTGCACTATAATTTTGCGGTGCTGACAAGACGAGACAGAGTCTAGTAGAGCTGTCAGTTCGACCGTGGTCTGTTGATGCTAGATGCTCAGGCTGATCTGCACAGACGTGGATCTCAATGTCCTGGTGGATGGCCAGTGTCAGCTGAAGCGTGGGTGGGCAATGCAGTTGCAACACTTATCCTGTGCATGTAACTGCAGGTGTATTCTGGACAGGCTGGCTGCAGTCGCCTGGGCATCTCTAGTGGTATGACCTGGCTAGCGGATGTGGTGGGTTGCGCACATGCTTAGCATAGTCACCTTGTTTCGCTGTTGGACACATCTGAGTGGGCGGCAGGCGTTGCAACGGCCTCAAAAGCATTGCATTGGAGTGGGCAAATTGGCTGGGAGTGGGTAACGTCTGGCAGTACTCTGTTGGCCGGTACNGCATTGCATTGGAGTGGGCAAATTGGCTGGGAGTGGGTAACGTCTGGCAGTACTCTGTTGGCCGGTACATATCTGTGCAAGCAGGGCTGCTCTGGGTAGTACTGGTAGTGAGTGGATGCTGAATGTCTATGGATACATCCAGCATCTCCGCAAGAGGTGATGGAGGCGCCAACATCTGTTGGAGTGCTGCTTCTATGTACTGTTCCTACGTTTCAGATGAGATGCTGAACACCGTTAGCATGGGTGAGGTAGGCATAGTCAGCAGTAGCATCTCGATGACAGGCATCATGGTGTCAGTCTGCACTCCGTTGTTACTGGCTGGGCTCGGCTCTGCACTCACTAGGATGCTCTTTGACAGGTTGTTGACCACAGATGGCGGTGCATTGGGTTGGTGATTCAATTGAGTCTTCCAGCTGCATTACGTGTGGGAAATGCACATCTGTTGTGTTCTTGTCTGCCTCTTTCTTACACTCTCATGGTACGGATAACACTTCGGCAAACCACATCAAGTTTGGTAATTCTCGCTGCATGGATGGAATTTCAGTAAACTTCATTTAAGTCTGGTGGCTCAGTAAACTCCAATACTGCGATTTTGTACACACTTGCTGCTGTGCGGATTCAGGATCAATCTGCACACATTCCACGTCATTGAGAAAACGCAACAACTCAATCAGTTGCACATGCTTGCCACAGGTCTCTGCTTTCTGTGGGCCTTCAAACAGTCTGTGACACTAGTTGCATGAAAATATGTCTCATGACTGTTTAACTGTGTGCGTTTCCGGTCCTTTCACAGTTTTTTTGGTAATTATCCTGAGTAGCTGCTTTTTTGTAAAAAAAAAAAAAAAATACCCCCGAAAAGTGGTATATTTCCACTCTACTAATTACGCAGAACACGAATATACTAGGGGCATTAACGTATAACTAATTTCGTAATATTTGCCCACCTAATCTAACAGAACCTAACCCCACGATGAGAGAATCACTATTTTACATTTTTAAACTAACCTATGATTGTAGGATTTTAAACTAACCTAGGATTGTAAGGTTTTAAACTAACCTAGGATTGTAGGGTTTTAAGCTAACCTAAGATTTTAGGGTTTTCAACTAACCTAGGATTTTATGGTGTTAATCTAACCCAGGATTTTAGTCTAATCTAGGATTTTAGGGTTTTAAAGTAACAGCAAAACACACCGGAAGTATATGAATCAACTCACCTAGGTAGGCGGTGGGTGCAATTCCACTCTCTTCGACCCATTCAACTGTGTTGCATCTTACCTCAATCGACAAAACACCACAATCTGCTAAAACATACAAGTAACACCTGCCACAGAAGCACTCGTTCTTGTACTCTCCAATCTTAAATCACAAGCCTTCGCATGGTCGGATTCGGACGTCACTACTCACGCCCGCAAAAACACATCCGCACTGTATCGCTTCTGAACTGCTACTAAAATTCCGTGGCAATGATGCTACACACCCACAGCCAAATAGGTGATTGCACAATGCGCATTTGTTCACAGGGTGTACAAATGTTTGTTGAAATGCCATGATTTCACCAAAAATCATGGCATTTGACGTAAACGAAGCGGCGTACTGCTCGTACATTTAACTATTTTATTTAATATGTTGTACTTATTTTAAAATTATTCCCTCCTGAATATTAACAAGGTAAGCTGTGCAGAACCCATTAATGCTACTTTTGTTGGTCTGGGACGTTTCCTTCAGAAAAGCCGCTACTCTGGATAATTACCCAGTTTTGTGTTGTATACACAGACACATCACACATGTGGCTGCATCAATTTAGCCAGTACAGTTAACTGCCTCTCACAGACCAATACATGATGCAGTTATCCAATACTGTCCCATCCTTGCTGATGTTTGTGGGATGATGCATATGCTGTTGGGCTGTTATGTTCTAGCTTACTTGCATACTGGTCTGTGATGGCATACAGACTAGAGAGCATGAAGGAGCTTGTATGTCCAGATGTCTGGCAGGCGTTATAGCAACATCCAACTTTATTAAATATAGAAAGTGCTTGCAAGTTTCAGCAGGTTCTAACCACTGCAAACTTTTCTTGCTGTTATTATTATCATAATTACAGGATATATTTCTCAACACACTTTACAGTATTATTCACAAGAGGCTCAACAAATCAACATGCTATTCAGTTATCAACCTGTTGGTGTTTATGATGCTCCATCAGTTCATGCAATAACCAGTCTTCTTATTTTTTTCTTTCTCATCCTCCTCCTCTTCATTCCCCACTTTCCCTACCTACTGTAAAGGGTCAGAAATGGTTGAACTGGAAATGTTAAACTAGTAGATTAGCCAGAAATTCCTCAAGGGGGAAGTTTTTCACTGACTGAAGTGAAAAGAGGTAGGTTACTCTTATCATTTGCAGTGTTGACAATTGTGTTAATTAAAACCAATTCTTGTTGAAAAAATACTAAAATGCAGTATAGTTTGCATCAGTCACATATTTTAATCACAACTAAAGATTTTTTAATAATTAAAATACCTATTGTTGGCAACTTTAAGGGCAAAGAATAGAATGGGAGGTTTACAACCCCTAGTATCAAACCCAGCTGCGCCTCCATGTTGAACAGTCAGATGAGATTCCTGATGCTTGTGTGTCGATTTGCCTCCATGCATGCCATTAAAGAATCATTATCTACCTTTAACCTGCATCCTCTACACTCCTCATCTTTAAGAATCTGGTACTTGGCACATTTTTCAAACCAGTAATGTATTGTCCATTTTAAAGTTGCATCTAGGCACGTACAACATGTTTTTACAACCATATATCCTACTTCAATCTCACGCACCGGGCAAGGTTAGACAGTGGTAAACCACTGGACTCAAATTTGGGAGGACACTGGTTCAATTCCTGGTCCAGCCATCCTGATTTCTGTTTTCTATGGTTTACCAAAATCACTCCAGGTGAATACTGAGATGGTTCTTTACTACATTCGGGCCATGGCTATTTCCTTCCCCGTCCCTGCTTTTCTGTGTAATATGCTCTTTACCTAATGACCTAGCTGTTTATGATACGTTAAGCTCTACTTACCTACTGTTGATCTTGTACAACAAAATAACCCATAAATAGTGCTAATGCAACATGTTACACAGAGCACTGTAACATGTCCTATGGCACCTGCAGGTACACTGCAAATAGGGTTAAAGCTTCCATTTATCATGACTTTTACAGTTTCTTTTGCAGTTTCATTGGGAGAGTTGAATGCAAGTAATGTGCATTTTAGTAAGGTTGTGCAAATATTTGATATGCTATAAAAATAATAAAAAATTAAAACTTCCATTTTCATTTTTAGTAATAACAGTGGTTGCTGAAAGTCTTAACAAAATAAAAAATTTTGATTTCGACAAATATTCTACTACCTACCAAAGGCTTGTTTGGTTTACTATCCATGGAAAATGTTTTTTGAGTATCCACCCATTAGTTTTTAACTTTTTATTATAACATTTCTAAAGTAACCACACACAACTAAACTTGAAAGATTCCCAAAACTTGTTATCAGCATTAATTGGTAAGGCAGTAGATGGAAATAGATGTGCACATGTAATCCCAGGGCACCAGGCCGTGATTTTGCGCATGGCCACAAGATGAGCAGAAACTCTTACCAGGGTCGTTACATCACCACGTGGCATGTTGATTAACTCTGACACAAACTCTTCTGCTCCGTTGTTGTCCATGGAGCAAACCAAACGCATGTACAGGGAGGCTGGTTACTTACACTTAAGAAATAAGTGTGACCATGTGCATGTTAGATCAAGAGCCATCCTGTGTTTATTACACATTATTTTAGCACTGAAATGCACAGGGCACTACACAAACTCTAAAGGAATGTTGTTGATCAATACAAGAAACACTGCAGCACTAAACACTTACATGAGGCCTCGCCTCAAGTAGATGCACAAATGTACGTTTAAAAAAATTCCTAAGGCGACATTGTTATTTAAAAGCCCTCCGAGTCAACGGAAGGGCCAGGCTGGCTGCTGGGGCAAAATAGCAAAGGTATAATAACTAATTAGCAAACAGAATTAACAAAACAGTGCAAACAAACTTGAGACCGCTCCAGGCCATGCGATACGCAGCTGTCAGGCATGAGCTCTGAGCAGAGACTGGCAAACGGTCATCGGAAGCAGGGCCTACCACGTGTATGGATAGTGAAGCATGATCAAAATGGAAGAAAGACCCTACGCTAATCACAAAAACATGCACAGGAGTGCACTGCAAAATACATATATAAATGCCTTACTTGCTAGTTTACAAGAAGGTGCACAGGAGTGCACTGCAAAACAAATACAAAAAGCCTTAACACTAATACTAACAGGACCCTTTTTCTGGTGGCTTCAGCCGTCGGCCAACCTTCGATGCACTTACGTTGATGCACCATACACTTGTACCACATAACCCTACGCATTGCATGCGCGCGGCCCATGACAGGGTTACGCTAGCAGAGGGTCGAGGTCAAATGGCAAACTGTTGAGTTAATTTTTTTTTAAGTTCAAGGGTTTTGAAATAGAATTTATTCCTTCACTAAGCAGTCCACTCATGTAACTTATTTTTTAATTGTGAATAACAGAAATATTTTTGAGTTTCATTATGCTTTATGACAACTGATGGTGCCACACTAGTTTGATTTTGTATTTTAAATTGAGTTTATTTAATAATGTGCCACAATATATTTGTAATACATTTAAGAAAAATTTTTTAAATTGTAAGATTTTCATTAACTTTCATTAATGTTGAGTTTCTCATAAAATTATTTAATGTGATTTACTTACATATTTTTCAACTTTGGGTTGTTACACAAAGTCACATTAGCACAACCCTGCATTTTGGTCATTTATTTCCAAACGACCTGATGAATTCCCCTCAAAACTCTGCTAGTGGGCACAGGGTGCGACCATGGGGCAGGGGAATGAAAGTGCAGTGCTGTTGTGTGCAGGTGGCAGAAGGCAGCGTGGAGTTCTCGAAGGTGGGGTTCTCGTACCCAGCTCGCCCCACGGTGCAGGTGCTGCAGGAGCTGAGCCTGCAGGTGAAGGTGGGCCGCACGGTCGCCCTCGTCGGCCCCAGTGGCTGTGGCAAGTCCACTTGCCTGCAGCTGCTGCAGAGGTTCTACGACCCCACTTCCGGCACTGTGGTGAGGCTGCTGCCCCATGTCTTCCTCCTCACTGTCTACACTCACATGCACACTCACTCACTCACTCACTCACACACACACTCACACGCTCACACTCTCACATGCTCATGCTCTCGCGCGCTCACACACTCACACACTCGCTCTCTCACGCACACAGTCTCACTCACTCTCACACACACTCACTCACTCTCACTCACTCACTCACTCTCACAGACTCTCACACTCACACTCTCAGACTCTCACACTCACACTCTCACACACAGACTCTCACACTCACTCACTCTCTCACACTCATTCACTCACTCTCTCACACTCACTCACTCACACTCACTCACTCTCTCACACTCACTCACTCACACTCTCACACACACTCTCACACACACTCACTCAGACTCTCACACTCTCACACTCACACACTCACAATTACTCACACTCACACTCACTCACTCACTGATTTTTATTGAGTTAATTGTATTGTATTGTGCAGTTGATTTATAAAAATAGCCAATTTTTATTTACAGCCGTAATACCTCTGTTTACCGGACCTATAATCAGTGGACTTTGTATTAACCGGACAAAGACTGAAGCCTTAATTATTTTTATTGCAGTTTTCACTTGCCACTTAAAGGGGTGAAAAGCCTTGTTCAGTGGTGAGATATGTGCATGTGTGAACCCCAGTGCTGGATGTCTCATTAGGCCGACTAGGNGTGAAAAGCCTTGTTCAGTGGTGAGATATGTGCATGTGTGAACCCCAGTGCTGGATGTCTCATTAGGCCGACTAGGCCTGGGCCTAGAGCGGCACTTTTTAGGGAGCGGCATGACATTACAAGCAAATAGAAAAAAAATGTGTTTCAGTGTTTTTTGTACAGCTGTTTGCTAGAATAAAAGGTATATCAATTCTACAACAAATCCAATCAATGTAACTGGTAAGTGTTTGAGAATCAGTTGTTTAATTAATATAAAAGTCTTTGTTGCCTCCGTACCCGCCAATACCAGCTCCCAAATGATATTTATCAGGGGGCAGAAACTGGTATAGATAGAGAATGAGACTTTCTAGTAAATAAAGTTGAGTTTCTGGTTTTTTCAAGTTTCGTTCCGCTAGCAGCTGACGAATGATAGTAGTTTTTTTTAGTTATAACAAAAGTTTTATTTATTGCAACAGGAATAAAGGCGCTGAGTTTGAGATGTATAATTAAAATGTTTTACTGATGCTGAAAACAGGATCGCGGCATGCACAGTAGCCATGTGCTGCCAGATATTAAAATGGAAACAAATACACTTGAAAGTAAATTAGCACAAATCATTTAGTACATAATAATTGTATTACCAATGAAAGCTATGAAAATTACGATTATAAAAATAACTTACATACATTTTATTTGAGCTCAAAAAAAATCTGTTTACTGTTGTAAAAACATATAATTAACTAATTAACTTAAAACACAACTTTCAACTTAGAGAAAAATGCTCATAAACATTAAATCTAGAGATAATTTAAATATCAGTATTTTTGTAAAATACTTGAAAAATGCTGTTACTATCAGTTACCCACTGTCCAAATAGCTGTTGATTATAATGACAGAGAAAAGTGTTCTGCACAGAATGGAGGAGTGGCAGATTAACTTTTACTTGTCTGAGCATGTCCCCAATATTTCCTTATAGTTTGCCTATAGTACTTTCAAAATTATGTGGTGGAATGGTGACTTGAAGTTTGTTTAAATTTGGTTGTACGAAAAATTCCGAGGGTGCAGTGGTGTAGCGGCTAGATCACTCACCTCCACTAAGGCGGGGTCAAGACTGGATCTTAGCATGTGGAAAAAGTGGCGGAAGTTGTCGTGGGCTAGTGGGTTCTCAGGGTATTCTCGTTTCTCCCACTGTTACATTCTCTCTCTCCTCCACCTGGCCCCTCACTTTACCCTCACTAGTATTGAAGACAGCTGTTAAGCACCGCTATCTCATCAACAGAGCCATGCTTTTATATTTCAAAAATATTTATCTTATTTAAATATGCCTTCGTTGCATTAAAACTCTCAGACAAAGTGTAAGAAACTTTAAAATCACATATTCAATGCTGTTTGCACCAAACAGCATTCAGTGAACATAGATTTAGGTCAGTTCGTTATTAACAACAGCTTTCTGTACCATTTTGTTGCAAATGTTAGAGAAACAGAAATATTTGACCGTTATAAAAGTCTTACAAGTTAGTCAGCAGTTTATATATATTGAAATTTGATGATTGGAGGATGGAGAATTAATTACTAAGACAGGATCAAATAATTTTCGTTTTGGTTGAAATTATCAATACATTTAGAGAAAAGCTGCAAATGCAGTGTGCATATTATAGCTTCTTATTACGAGAATCATCTTAAACTATCCATAGTATAAAAGTCATTGGGCCTTAGAAAACATTTTAAGATGGAGAAAATGGCAACTTGACAAAATTATGCAAATTTCTACACCAAGAAGGTTTTTTTAATTTGTATCCAAATGTAAGCATTCCACTCAGAATAATAATTAGTGGTTCATTGACCAACTGTTCAGCCAGACGCTCCTTTTATACTCTGCGCCATGTAAAAAACTATACTTATTTGTAAAACAAAAATTTATCACCATGAACAAATTGCATGAGTAGAACGAAGATTGACGCACAGTATCATCATAGTCAGAGATACGTCCCATTTGCATTTAATGCAGTTTGCTTTCGCGGATGTAATACTAGGGAGCATACATGTCCCTTCATAATTCATAGCTGCAAAACACTGAAGAAGGCATTAGTAGCAGTTAGAGTCACAGAGCCAAGCTCAGTGCATAACACGCAGCATGTCCCGACGGCACATTTGACAAACCTTTGCCCAGCTGGATGACTTTGAGAGAGACCGCATCGTCGGCCTCAGAGAGACTGGTTCGATATTTCAGTGCATTGCTCGCCACTTCTACCATTCTGCCTACACTGTGAATAAGTGTTGGACTCAGTAGAAACAGGAAGGTACACACACCTGTCAAGAAACCCCGGGTCGACCCCAGCGGACCACCAGCAGAGAGAATTATTTCATTGTGCGACTGGCTGTAAGTACTCCGCAGGCATTGCAGCGTACCATCCCATGTCACGGTAGCTGGAGATACACCTGTCTCCACCATTATCATATCCAGGCGGCAGAGTGGGATCTGTTGTTGAGGTGTCCCTTACAACGTCTACAATTATTACCTTGAACATCAGCGAGCACGTGTGCCCTGCTGGGAACAGACAGCATAGCAGCTGGCGGATTAGCGACAAGCGGTGTTCAGCGACTAATCACGATTCTCTCTGGATACAAATGACCACCGAATTTGAGTCTGGAGACGTCCTGGCCAGCTCTGTGATCCACACTTCATTGTAGAGCAACACACCGCCCCAATGAGAGGAGTTCTGGCTTGGTGTGCCATTTCCTACAATTCCTGCACCCCACTGGTGTTGATTGAAGGAACATTGATGGCGCAGCAATACATCCAGGAAATTCTGCAACCATGTGCGTTCTCCTTCCTGGTGCAGCTTGACAACTCCATTTTCCAACAGGATAATGCCCAGCTTCACACACCACGGGTATCTCTTGCCTGCCTTAGTGATGTCAATATGCTTCTTTGGCCAGCAAGGTTCCCAGACCTCTTGCCCATCAAGAATGTTTGGGACCATATTAAAAGGTAACTTTGACCAGCAACAACTATGGCAGATTGGGAGGGTCAGTTGCGCCAGTTGTGGCATGATCTTCTTCAGGAGAACATTCTATATCTGTATGCCTCCATGTTTAACAGTATTACCACCTGTATCCATGTTAAAAGTGGTCCAATACCATACTAAGTTCATACTGCTAGTGTTGGTACCCTGCAATCCATGCTTGGTGTGGTACAATATTTGTATGTTTCCTACATACTACCATGTCCTGTGCCTGTACCCACTTAAGTGCCCCTGTGATGGCACCTTGAGGGTGATCAATTTCTTTGCAAAGAGTGTACTTGTGTTTAACTATGGTAAAAGACAAATTATCATCATGGCACTACTGAACATTGAAGGAAGGATGCTGTACGATGTAGACTTCAATGACATTATCTCTTCTTTATACAAATGAAGGCGAAAAAGAATTTATCTCTAAATAAGAAATTAATTATTAATATATTTTGGTGCTGTTCAAGGTTGTACTTTTATAAATTGTTAACTAAATATAAAATATTTTCCTTGCTATTAATTAATACTGGCTATGTATTTCCATTGCAGAAATATTTTATACAGTTATTTAAAATGTAGTTAAGCGCTTTCTCTTGTGTCCATAGAATTTTTCTATTGTTGAAACACAGTGATGATTAGTGGAGTGAAGATGGAAAATCCTATTTTATTGCTGTGTTGATTGTTTTAAATTTTGCATTTCTGTGACGTTCCTACTCTATCTTTGGGGGAGATTTAAACTATTTTTATATTAGCTTTGTACAAGAATGGAAAACAACGGTTTGTAAATGTTCGTAAATTAATCATATGTATTTTTAATTATTGAGGCCGTTCCTTACAGTATGTGAGGTAAAGGTGGTTCGAGCCCCAAATGCAGCATGTGTAGCATAGAAAAAAATTCTATGCCAGGAGAGAATACGAAACCTAGACATTACACACATTGATATAGATGGAAGGAAAATGGTACTTTGAAGAAAAAAATATGTATGTGTATATACGCTGAGTGGCCAAATTATTATGGCCACTTGACACTTATACGCAGATCGGCCATAACTTGACGTTGTTGCCACTAGAAGGCGAGATAGCTATAAAAATGGAATGCAGGACAAGTGAAGCATCAATTGCACTGTGTTGCTTGCAAAGAAATGGGCAAAAAACGTGATTTAACTGCGTTTAACATGGGATGATTGTAGGCGTCTTGAAGCGTTGGAACCAGTATCAGAAAAACGGCTGCACTTGTGAAGTGTTCGAGAGCAGCAGATATTAATGTTTACAAAGAATGGACTACCACGCAGAAAACCGGGTCTCAACGTCAGGCTTGTGGTCGTCACAGGCTACTGAATGCTCAATCTGAAAGGAGACTCGCCAGAGTTGTCCAGTCCAACAGAATAGCAACAGTACGTCAAATTGTGGGGAATCTTAATCAAGGAGCAACTTCGAAGGTCTCTGAACGAACTGTTCGCAGCACATTACACCGTATAGGCTATGGAAGCAGACGACCTGTTCGAAAGCCTCTACTGTCTGCCTTGAACAAGAGCAGACGTCTCCAGTTTGCAAAGGAGCACAAGGATTGGACAGTAGATGACTGGAAAAGGGTCATGTGGTCCGATGAATTGTGTTTTCAACTACACCATGCAGATGGCAGGGTGCAAATATGGCGAAAACAGCACGAAAGCATGGACCCCAACTGCATTGCCACAACACTTTAAGCTGGTGGAGGCAATATTATGGTTTGGGGGATGTTTTCTTGGCATTCTATGGGTCCTTTGATTTCTGTGGAACAACGTCTGAATGCCCAAGGGTATTTAAGTGTTGTTGCAGATCAAGCACATCCTGTTATGTTAATGGTGTACCCTGCTGGGAATGGATACTTCCAGCAGGACAATGTTCCCTGTCATAAAGCTGGCATTGTCTGCAGATGGTTCAAAGAGCATGACAGAGACTTTACCTTGCTTAGTTGGCCTGCGCAAACAACAGATCTTAATCCAATTGAGAATTTGTGGGATGACATCGATCGGAGCATCAGGCAGCTGGATCCAGTACCATCAANGGGATGACATCGATCGGAGCATCAGGCAGCTGGATCCAGTACCATCAAATCTTAAGGAATTGGAAAGTGCAGTTCATCGGATATTGTCTCAAATTCCTCATACCACCTACCAACATCTCATAGAGTCCATGCCAAGACGAATCCGTGCAGTATTAAGGGCAAAAGGTGGTCCAACATGGTATTGAGAGAGTGGTCATAATAATTTGGCCACTGTGTGTGTGTGCGTGCGTGTG
>NQII01012602.1:1261-12516 GCA_002778355.1 Clitarchus hookeri
GGTCATGGTGATTCGCCACTCCCCCCTCCCCACCCCTTTGGGTGGGACTGTCGCATTCGCCCTGAACCCGGCAATGGGTCCGCGCGTAACAATATTACCTGATCGTCTACGAAAAGCTCGTATCTCCAAGACTGTTTAAAAATGATCTACAAACAAAAAACGGAAACCTTGTAACTCCACTATGAGGTTTCGAACAGCAAAAATCCCGTTAATCAAATTCCTATTTTTAAATATATTTTATCTTTAAATATGAGTTACAGGCACACATATCTAAATTATTGATACTAATTTTGTTTGAAGCAGCAAAATATTACCTTCGAAAGTAAAATAATTATGTATTTGGTCTCTCCTGTAAAATACCAGTTTTTGGAGTTACATGGTTTTCTCATAAGGCTAACTAAATAAATAAATAAATAATGTGTAAGGTAGATCCAGGCCAAGGCGACACCCTCCAAATGGTGGGCTTTCAAGCTGGCACCAGCAGGTGCCCGTCATCCCCGGACATGACATGAAATGAGACCCTACGATGGAGCGGAGCTGGATTACAAAGGCGGGGAAAACGGGAGTAGTACGAGAAAACCCGCTGGCAAGCAGCATCGTCCAGCAAGATTCTCACATGCGAAAATCCGGGAGTAAACTCACCGGTGATCGAACCTGTATCGCAGTGGTGGGAGGCGAGCGCTAAGGGTAACTAACTACATAACATATTGTTACGCACTCGATGCTTCGCATCCCGCGCGAGCGAGTGGAAGTGAAGGATGGCATTTATATGATAGCAGCGGCATAAAGTCAAAGGATTGTTTTGAATGAACAAGCGAGTGATAGGTCGTTGGCAGCGTATCTATTACAAAAAGCGAACAGACATGATGATTCTTTTTGTGCCGCACGCTGCTGAAACTGGTTGTATTTATTTCTGTGTTTATCTGAAGAATGCTCTGGATTACTGAGCTTGTTCTCTCAGTGTGACTCGGGGTGCGTTGAACCTTCCAGATGGTCAGGGTGAACGATATAATAGTGTGACAGGCCTCCGGGCCGACAGTTGTTGATAGTGAATGAGTGGCTGAGTTCTAAGCGATAGAAGACGAGCAGCGAGAGAAGTGATCAGCGAAAGGGAAATCTGCGACTGAGAGTATCAAGCAGTGAAGAGTGTGGCTGGCAGACTGGAATATTGGACTAGATACGTTAGTGAAAGACATTACAAATGGTGGCAATATATAGACTGAATACGTGTTAATAATGAGTATTAGTTACCAAACAGAGACATTAAGAAGGACGTTAATTAGAGTTGAAATAGACATTAAATATTGCGCTCGCTGTTAAATAAAACAGTAATAGTGGAGACAGATAATTTTGTGCTATGAATGATAGCTGTGTAAATAAATAATAAATAAAAATAATAATTTTTATTAAGACCTTCATCCGTCACGAACTCAGATACACTCCGCAGTCGTCCATGTAACAATATTTATTTCAGTATTTAGATATAATTTACAGCAGTAACTTAATTTGATATATTTGAAGAACTAATCAATTTGAAATCAATAAAAAAACGAATTTTTATAACAAAAAAATTTCTTGAATTCAAATATAGACTACATTCATGCAAACTTTCAGGTACAAAAATCCGTGGATGTATTTCACAGTTGGTTTACAGTGGCGATTAATCATAGCTGAGACTGATAGGATGTAACGGAATCTCTTTGATGTGGTTTCGTGCGCCCTTTTGTTTTGGTACTAGTCACAATCTTTGCCACGAATAACTTGGTGCATATTTCTTATACTATATTTCAACACTAGTTGGCCCTTATCCAGACAACTTTTAAATCCACATAAAACTAGTTTTTGAACTTGATTTTAATGCAAACATGAATTGGTGTATTCACGAGAACATTGGAATCGAATCACAAATATTTATGTATATATTAACATCCTATTAAGAATGTATTGTTTAAATGGAGGACAATTGAACAAGGCCTCTCATTGTATTCTGCACGTTCGATTAAGGCTTGGCATAAAAATGATAAGTATATATGATTCCGACTAAATAGTAGTATACGTGGCAATGTTAATTTTTAAACTCGTGATGTTACTGAGTGGGCACTAATAGCATAAGCAAGACTTCTAGAAGTGTCAAATTACCCCTGATCATTCTATTAGAATTCTCACATATCAGTCAACACAAGGAATAAGGATCCCCGGTTATTCGTCGAATTGCGTTTCCCTTTTATATACATCTTAATATTTACTGTTATATACATCTGCAATCTAAACACATTCTTCAAATTATTTCTAAAAAATGATAGTATTTAAATAACTACAAGATGTCTGCCCCGTGTGAAATTTGCCCGGCTGCAAACTTACGCGAATTGAGGAAAATATATCTGTGCGAAATATGCGTGCGTCGTGTGTGAGTTTTCATTCCAAGTCATGTTACCCAGATTCGCATGTAATTTTTTTTACTTTCCTGCATGAACTAGCAGAGATGATCGACGTGAAAGGATTGTACATTCTAGCGAAAATAAAAGTTTGCCGTGTAGGCGTATGTGTGTATAGTCCATTCACAGTTCCTGCAGATGTTTTGAAACAAACCTTTGAAAAACCATCCTAGGAATAACATGTCAACCTGTTTTTTAAATATCCTGTAAACCACAAATACATCTGTGATTAAGTTGAAAGTATTGCATTCTTGAATAAATGAAACTATAACTTATTGCCTTCTATAACTTGTAATATTTATTTCGTATTCAATACGAATTAAAAACGGTTGGTGCATCGGTGGGTTGGCAACGGCTAATAAAAAATAGTCCACATTTAAAATATGGGTTTAACCTAGTTTTTTGATATGCTGTTTGTGAATTAAACATTGCCTATTGAAATGTTTAAATTATTAGGTAGCACTGATTGAAACATATTTCGTTGTTACAGTTAAAAATATCAGCACAAAATACGGTGCGTAAACCCTAGTGACATGGTGTTTTTTTTTTTTTGTCTGATGAAAAATGTGGGACCTACCTAGACAAGTTACGATGTTGTGATAAAAAATTTGTGTTTACACGGAAGGAATGAGTATACTGTAACGTGTGTCGCGACCATTGCGTGTGAGAGTATTGTTGCCTATGTTACGCTGGCCCAGTGTGTGTGTGATTGAAAATATTGGACGTGCAAAATTTATACATTCTAACTGTGAACTGTTTTTATGACGAAATTGATTAGTTGAACATCACGTCTGTTTATTTAATCACAACGTTGTGACTTTGCCTTAAGTATTTTGAAACACAATTGTGTAAAGTCTTTACGTTTCTGTGATTTGAATGTTTGCCACAATCCCAACAAAATACTAAGTCCAGCAAAAAATAAAAAAAATATGAAATATAAAAATTAAAAATATAAAATTTTTTAATTAAATAATGAAATACCCCTAGTAAAATTAAGTACTTAAGCAAATAAATATGAGTGGAGTAAAAGTTACAGTAGGCCTATTTGTGTGCATGTTCACCACTATATTTTAAGTTTGTCGCTGCTACATACAAAAAATAAACGACACGAGTTGCGTGCTTGAATTTATTGTCTTTTCGTTCGACTGTTTGCTCCTTCGTTTTAATATTTATTCCAACTGAGGCCATCCTTCACATATCAATAAGAAGAGGTTAAATACTACTGTTCTTTCCCCTACAATTGTAATAAGGTTAAACTAGTCGCGGCAAAATATTAACGTGTTTTACGTGTAATGTGCTATGTCGTGTATAACAAATGTTTATAATGTAAAATAATAACCGCAAGGACTGTCGTCAATACAGACATTGTTGAAAAGTCATAAAGATGACCTAAATATGGTTACAGGCCTAAATTATGAACATTCGTACGTAATGGTTTTTGAAATATGACAGAATTATTTGAACAGCTGAAAACAGTTAACTAAGCATTTGACGGTTACAACGCAGAAGATATAAGGCAGTGTTTATATTTACATGTAGCGGAAGAATACGTACTCGGTCACCAAAAGTAGAACTTTCGCAGGGCTTCAGAAATGTGTGAAGTAACCGTGAATGGCCTATAATAATTAGACAATGAAAACATGCCAACAACCCTCGCATATTGTAAAACACGCGCAGTGTCATTTATCAGAGAAGTTTGTCCAAGGCCGTTCTTGTAGAGAATTTGGCACCCCTTGTGATACAAAATGCGCCCCTCCAAGAATTCTGATTTGAAATCTCTTATGGCTGTAATTGCATACACATAGTCAGTATATAGATAATGTATATCCGTGGGCAAGGGCTGGGGGCTGAGGAACGGAGGATCGGCCGCCATCTTGGATTACATCGCAGTCGCCATATTGTTTCCAGCCGCCATCTTGTTTTCAGTTGCTATCTTGTTTTCCAATTACTCACCTTCGCATCTGTCACATGTGAGCCACATACCATAGTACTCTCATCGTCTGCTAGAGTGCACCACCGATCCCTCTAATGTAGTTCATTTCTGCTAGTGTGTGGCACCCTATTAATCACATTCGTTCGACCAGGCAATCTTGTTTCCACTTGTCCTTCGTTCAACTTTCGCTTGCTAGGGGCACTGGTGTCGCTCTCGCTCGGCCGCCATGTTGGTTATAGAGTTGGCTGCTAGGAACGCTGCTAATTTTTAAATTTCGGAGCTCAAAATATCGTTTGGAGGAGGGTGGGTTCAAACTGTCTTACCATGGGTCGGCATGCAGAGGCCTTACACCACTCAGCTATCGGGAATCGTGGTGGAACAAAGGTTTAAAATTAAATATATCTAAAATCATGTTTATGAAAAAAGGTATATTTTACCTATTTATAAAGGTCCTTCAGATAAGAAAAGACCTTCTCAAACATACATAGAAACATATTCATCCTTATTTACATTATCATAATGTTTATTTTATAAGTATTTTACTAACAGAAGCCTGTTCCATTATACAGTACAAACACAGTTTCTTTACAACGCATATTCCAAATTTTTCATATGTTTATAATAAACAAATCTATGGCTCTTGCTTGTTAAAATTTAACGTTAGTCTTACCCACTCCACAGTAACATGTAAAATCTGCTCGTTATTTTCTTGTAGTGCCACAAATAATAACTTTGGTAACTAGTTTCCGAAAAATATTTTTTTAATATAGAAAATTTTTACAGAGCAGCTAACAGTGCATGTACGTAAAGCGAGAAAATAGTAATTTATAGTATATTTATGTTCCATGAAATAATGTCAAGTTGAATTAAATGTGCTGTCAGCATAGCATTAAAACACACACATTACTCAGGTGCCCATACAACACGTTGTTCGAAGATTTCAAGATATCTTTTTATAGCACTTAATTTTTTTTTCCAGTCCATTACAAGGACAATTAAAATGTCTTTGAACTACAGATCAGAATACATATATGCAAATTAGCAATAGAAAGACGTCTTTTTACTACCGTGAACAGACACAAATACATAGTGTATGTCTGTAAAATTACAAAAGAAATATTTTATATATAAATAAATATATATCAGCGATATTACACAAGGTATTTGAAAGATATTTCGAATAAGAATAATTTGTACCACAGTTAAGCATTTCAGTACTTCAGCTGGAATAAGTTTTGAGTCAAAAATCTTTAAGTCAGTGCTTTGTTAAAATGTTTACATTAATCACTACAACTGAAATTTATGTTTTTGTTTTAAATTTTAATATTTCACGATGTTTTCCAGTTCCGTTTGTTAAAACGTTGTACATTGGAAAACATTAAGAATGTTTATATAACAGTACAATCACGTACTGTAAATTAGGCAGAAATGCTTTCCCAGAATTTTTCTGTACAAAAAAAGGATTTAATGTTGATATTTGAATTTCCAGTATGAAAAATAATTTCTATGTCAAAATCAAAACTAAACATTCATGCTGAAAATTAAGAAGGAGCTATATAATCAGGACATTAATAATACGTTTCATATTCATCTTATAACGAAATTCATATGCTTCTATTACATGGTTTTTTAATGTGATTCGACAGTGACTGGAACTGTAACTACACGCAGGAAATCAAATTTGCACAAATTTTCAAGGGCTACATTTGATAATTATACGTTTTTTTTTTGTTTTATGTCAGTATTAACATTCCATGGATTATACTGAAACTTAAAGATTTTACATATCTATATAGGATGCAGTCAAAGGCCGAACAAATCATTAACCTTTTAAAGACCATAAAATGTATTGATTCAAAAATAATATAACTTTTTTAAAAACTCATTTTTATGCTAGAAAAATATTTACAGAATAACATGGATAAGTAACCCAGAAAATGCATTAAAATTGCTTACAATGCCTAAAGGGTATAGTAATTGGTATTTATCAAGTTTCGGATATTACACAGACAACCGACCATCCCTAAGACGATTACTTAATTCCTCCACGTATATTGTGTTATCATGCGTAAATCTTTCCCCATCTTTGTCCGTGGATATTACGATCTGTTAGCAATTGCTTCCTATGACATTAAGAGTGGTGCCTATATTAGTCCATTCATAACTACTTCCTACTTTCTACTTTCATGGAGATAAAATTAAGGACAACGAACCACATTCATGAACGTATTTCTTGATAACACGTATATTTACAGTATTTATACATAAAATATAGGTAACAGTTCAATTTAGCCAATAAATTAATGATACATTATGATACACGACACAACCAAATATATGAGGTTATTTTTCAAAAACCCACGAATATTACTGCGTTTCAATGTGTAAATCATTATAAGTGACATTGCTGTATGTGTGTATGCAACACGGATGTAGTTGACTTTTCAAAACATGTCACACACATAACCGATCTCTCGAACGTAGCTTCGAAACGATATTTTCATTCAGAGATATAACATGTTAAGGAGCCTGCCTACCTGAGCTGAGTTATTATGCTTGACGCAGCGTTATGTTCCCGCCACTCACATATTTAAAAAATATATATTAAGGTTTATCTCAGCAGATGTTACAAGCACTACAGAATTTGATATATGTACAGTACCAGTTCAAAAAATAACAAAAAACCAATATATTTCGGTTACTGACCCTTAGAACATGCAGTGTTTTCCTGCACGAACTGATACGTCGTCCTGTGCACATGTGGTGCAATTTTTTAATGCAGTCTTTATGCTTCTGGTTTACATATTTTTGTGCAAGACTAAAAATGCGATGGGATGAGTAGTGTCCCAATACCCATTGAATACTTATCTTGATTAGGGGCTAAGTTAATTTTTTCAGGTCAAATAATTTCATATATTTTTGTTCTGGAGAGGAGGCGAGTTTAGTCTCTCCCGTCTTTCCTGCCTCGCAGCGCGCGGGGGGAAACCGTGACAGAGCCGCGCGGTTTGGCAGGGCAGCTTGATCTCACGCTTCGAGGGAGACATTTCAGGCCGCCTGCAGAGATAGCGCCCGCACGGTTCCTCGGCGCACTGCGTTTATCCAACTCGCTGTACCTGGCCGGCGGGTGTCTCAAGATCAATAAATTCTTTCTAAAACTGAAATTACGTTCTACTGCCACTCTATTTGCTATTATTTTGTATGAAAACTGAGATAATAACTAATAACCCATGGTAGCGTAACAATATTTAATTTTTTTTTAATTAAAAATTTTATTGGAACCTTTTTTTTAAATTTAAATATAGTTAGGATTGCGTGTTGCTGGGAAGGAGGGGATAAACACACCCCTGTCTGAGACGTCAACCAATTTGATTGTTCCAAATACACCTGGTATTTTCCTACTCGTACCATCCCTACATAGTTAACGAGCAAATAAGTAGGGTGGGAGGGGAAGTCAACCAATAAAAATGCCTGGCCAAAATCATTACCTTATATTTTACATAATTTCTAACAAAATAAGTAAGACGGGAAGGAGGGGAAGTTGGCCAGGGAAAATGCTATAGTCACTAGAGACACTATTTCCCTTGTATCAGTCCGCGCCTTCCCACCACTCGGCTGCGTTATATGAAGGATGGAGCGTGCTGAAATCTCTTACTCCGATATCAGGACTTCCCGTCTGCATATCCGAGTACCCTTCGGCTTCGTCACNCTCCGATATCAGGACTTCCCGTCTGCATATCCGAGTACCCTTCGGCTTCGTCACCATTTTGCGTTTAGTGAGAGAGTTTGAGGAATCAAAGTCACCTTCTATTTTGCATCGAGTTTTTACTCGCGAAGGCATCTAATGTTTTGAAGCAAAACTTTTATTAACTGGTTAAATTAATTTTGGCAACTAGCTCAATAGTTTTTTTTTTTTGGTGGATTCATATTTTAAAATAACTGATGGCTCTATCACTTTTTGTCTTGTGTACATTTTAAAATGTAAAGTTATTAACTTCCTTTTTTTTATTTTGTGCAGTGATTGGCAGCCATTGCGTCAAGTCCCCTTCCCAAAGGTTCGCGCTGAGCCTGTCGAGCAACGGAGCATTTCTGCGCCGACTGCTATTTTGCAACATGTTGCAAATTCTTTTGAAAGTAAGTGCTAGCACCATCAAGATAATTGAAAGTTATGTATTTTGTTCGCGTATATGTTTTTGACAAACGAGTGCCCTTTTATAGGCTACCACTTGGCACAGTCGCAGGTCCTGTCAATTCCTGAGTAAAGTCTTCAGTCAGCTTGCAGTCCTGTCTGTACGGCCGTATGGAAACCTCCGGATCTTCACGCTAATACAATCGGTGAGTTATTCCAACCATGTTACAAATATTTTGTGTATAATTTTTTTAATATAATGTTTTACATTATGTGGTAAACTTGTATCCAGGTGAAGTGACTTCCGTGGCAGGACGTCAGAGGGACCTCTGCTGTCCAAGTTAAGACGTCCGATTCACGGAAGTCCCTAGCAACGCAGCCAATCGTTGTTGGGCACTATACTGCATTCTTCCTTCTCTTCTTCTGGTACGTAACTCCGTTGTGTGCACACAAACTGTTCATTACTATACTCATTGACAGCAAAATTCGTAGTTAATGTGATAGTAAAAAAATATATTCGTATTCATAAATAAATCATTTGCCCATAGCTTTAAATACATAATGCCATATGCTACACCAAGGCATTAGCTTATTGCATATTTAAAAAGAAGCCACGCAATTGCTGAGCAGTATTATTTCATAATTTTAAACATATTTTGAGATAACAAAATTTTGTAATTTTTAATTTACATAAAATTGCTACATATTTAATTGCTTAATGTACACATTAACATTTCGCAAAATAATAACTTTCTAGTGAGAAACGTACTTACTAATTTTTTTTAAATACAATCTCACTTTGTAACCTATAGAAAGAGTTTCCGTATATCCATGGCACAAGAAACAACCAACTATTATAACAGTTGGTGTGCCAGCAGCTACCAATAGCATTGCCCAAGGAAAGGTGCTCTCTGTATTGGTGCTAGCTTCTGGACTTACACAGCAACGACTATGATTCTGCAACATGTCAAACGTGAACGAACGGGTATACCGGGAATAATATATTAAGGGGTTAATTGGTGGTAGGGTAGTTTTTATACTCCAGCTTTATTTGCAAATATGTATTCTTTTTTCGTTATTATTGAATATGGTAACATTATATGTATTTTCTTTAAGTTTAATTAACATCTGTGTTTGTGAAACATTATTTCATCGCCGTCGTCGTCGCTTCGTTTAACCGTAATTAGAAATTTAAACCATCACATAGTGTTTCTTAAATTACATGGTTCATGTTCAGAAATACTGTTCTGCTATCGTGCTTTCATTTTGCACATGTATATCTCTGATGGTCTATGTAGAGGTATGCACATGAAAATAAATATTTAATATTTACATGCCACAAATGGTTTATATTACCTTGTAATGAAATAATCATACACTTTTAATCGGTAATACAAATTATTTGATGCTGGAAAAAACCCATACACACTTTACATGTTAATATATATATATAATATTACATAATGACAGGAATATTATTTTTAATTTAATTAATGGTAATTAAAAACATATCACAAACACTATATTTCAGAAAAAAGAATAATAAGGAAAAAATTATGTGATGTAATAAAATTAACTAATAAATAATAAATATTTAAACATACACATATACTCTGATCTAATATCTGTTTATATGCATATCATATGAACATTGGAACATGTACACTGCATTTAAAACCCTACTATCAAGACTGCTCTGATAGCCGAGTGGTCTAAAACATGTGCATGCCAACCCGTAATTCTACAGTTCGATCCCGCCCTTCTCCAGACTACTTTGAGCTCCGAAATAAAAATAAAGCAGTCCCCCTAGCAGCCAACTCTAGAACCAATATGGCGGCCGAGCGAGAGCGACACCAGCGTCCCTAGCAGGCGAAAGTTTAACGAAGGACAATTGGAAACAAGATGGCGTGGTCGAACGAACATAAATAAGTGGGTGGCACACACTAGCAGAAATAAACAAAATTAGAGGAATCGGTGATGCACTCTAGAAGACGACGAGAATAATATGGCCTGTGGATTACATGCGACAGATATGAAGATGAGTTATTGGGAAACAAGATGGCGGAAAAAATATAGCGACCGGAAACAATATGGAGCTCGGAAATAAAATAATGTCTGGAAACAATATGGTGGATGTGACATTATCCAAGATGGCGGATCTAAGATGGCGGCCGATCCTCAGCCTCCCATCCCCTGCCCTCGGACATACATTATCTATCTACTATAACCTACATACACATTGCTTCTCACTAACATATTTTGGCAAAAAGTACAGCAGTACATTATTATTGACCTACGTTTGTAGGAATTATACGTAAAGTATTCATTTAATCTACATGAGTTCGTTGGCACCCCCTAGTATGATCGGGTGGGGGTGGGGGACAAATGCCCCTCTTCCACCTACTTTTCTGACACCCCTGATTTTGTCCTAATAACAGTGTGTATATATTCCTGAACTTATTGAAGCGTTCACGGGGCCATCCTTTTAAGCAACTTTAAATGAATATTTTTTAACATTACACCTTTCTAAGTGTAATTTCAAAAGACACCCCTATCATGCAATAACTGACCCGCTAAAATCGTGGCTATAATTTAAAAGAAATAACTAGATGCATATTGTTGGACATTCGCCATTGCGATGCAGATGTCCGTCAAAATAGGTTACTTATTTTTTTTTTTTTTCGTATTCAGTCTTGTTTTTTTTCATGACAAACATCACAATGGCGAATGTCCAAAAATCTCCATATAGTCATCCCCCCCC
>NQII01012602.1:14144-28422 GCA_002778355.1 Clitarchus hookeri
TGAAATCTATTTAGTAATAATATAACCGTATCACATTAATCAACATCATGTAATAACGCTCGCCTACTCTCGCTTTGCACACACAGTCAGCTATGGCCACTTGAGCACAAAGCTAAACAGGTGGCCTACCCTGACATGTCGGAAAACGTGTGCAAGCTCGCATGGGGCCCGTCGCACATGAGCCGATGAGCCGATAAAGTCGTAACCGTTTTCGGCACCGATATCATAAAGCAGAGCAAATGATGTGCAATCATTCTATGAAGTCTAGGCGACACTTTATCGGTCCGTTTGATGGGGATAATGTTCACTTTCGAAATTAAGCAGACGTTCCGGTAATCGGGATCCGTTTTATGACAGGAAAGCAGGCTGTGTTGCCATTCAGTTTGACCCCAGCCATGAACGAAACACTCCGAAAAATGGTGTCGGGGAAATGGTACCCATCCCGGTATGGTTAAATTTACCCTCTCTAGAATGAAATCATAGATGGTTGTGCTGATTCAGAAGTATCCGAAGAACTTGTCTTCAGAAACACGTAGTTTTTCGAAAATGGTATAAAATGTTCCCTCCACATACCCCATAAGCAGTATCGGGTGAACCGAGTACCTTCGTCCGTACTTTTCTAACCGGTATTTCCTACATAGGTACAGTTACCATGATATATGCTGTCCCCTGTTGAATGCTGGACTAATGTTGCACTTCCAGACTCACAGCAAGAACTGATCACTGTGCATTACTCGGCAACGTCAACAAAATATCTGGAAATAATGCGTTCGCGGGTCTTGACCTTACTCAAGGAGATAGGACGGCGGCGGAGAAGCTCTAGCGAGCCAATCACAGGGAAGCAACATGTTGCCGATATCTACTGTATATTATGTGCGCATGTAAAGCTAACACGTCAGTCTTACGGGCATGTTCGAGTAAAAAACGTCCTACTGTTCACAGTAAAGGCCGAGAAATTATTGGTAACGTAATTGCGTTTTCTGATAACAAAAAAGTTTCTGGAATAAATACTTGAAAATGCCACGAAACGAGTAGCAGCTGCGACGAGCAAATCGGTGATAACAATATGTAAAATACGTGAAGGAATGGGTGTATCAAAACTTACACATAAAAAAGTACGTATACCACGGAAAAACGAAATACGAGTAGCAGAAATGTAGTTTGGGATGACTTCGATTTGTGCGTTATTCCACGCACAGTTTAGCGGTTTTATTACAGCAGAAATGAAGCACCTACTTAAAAAAAAAGCTTCTGTATGTAGTGCGATAACACAAGAATGGCTCAAGGCAAACAATATTGCTTATGAGGGAGAAATGTCTAAAGCGAAACTACTTTGCAATGTTAAATGCCAACGCCCAGCTCCCAAGTATTATGTAAACGAACTTCTTGAAGCATGTGGCAACGAAGTGGTCATGCTGCCGCCATATCACTGTAATTTGTGTGTCACAGAATATATCCGGAACACTTTCAAGTCTCGTGTGGCTGACAAATATGTATCTCAAAGAGCCGATAAAATAAAAGCGTTGATAGAAGTGGCTATAAATAGTATTTCATAAAAAGACTAAATCAGCTGTCTCACATGTAAAAAGAGAAGCAGAATATTGGGGAAAAAACGATCATTGCATGGAAGATATAGAAACATTGTAATAAATGTGGGTGGTGACAGCGATAGTGAAAGTGAAAGCGATAGTTGACATGATGACAGTTGCAGTGATAGCAACTTTAGTGAATGACTTATAGATGGTGCACTTTCAGGAATCGAAGAACTTGCGTAGAAAACAGCATGTTTCAAACGACTGTGATTTTATTATCAACGCGCGTTTAAAGTGTTACTGGTATTTGCAGCTAAGTACATCATCTGCATGTCTTCAAGTTGCGTCTTATGAGACATCTTATTATCTGAAGGAATCCACTTTCCTGGGAGACGGATTCCAGGCCACATTTATTTATTACATGTCATAATCCTTGTGGCAACAGTTTCAACCATGTTTATGTTGTTCCAGTTTTGCTCCTGTCGGTTATTTTCCCCTCAACAGAATTTTGTACCATTTTAAGCTAATGTTATAAATAATATTTCCATGCATGGCAGTTTATGTATTTCAAAATAGCATAATTTAAAAATCAAACATAATAACAAGAGTTTAAAATATTTGGTTAACACTTTGAACGCAATTTATTCATAAAATGAGATAATTGTTAATGCGAATAATTGTTATAGGTCTGTCAAATGAATTCAAATTAATATTTTAATGTGCTTATTATTCATGTTGCTCTAGATCTGTAGCTTGTCCTCTTTGGTACGTATTGCTCAACACCATTCTCCTCGAATGCACTTTATAACAAATGCCACTTTGATGTATCTGTATGCTCGGGGACCATTAAACCATTGAAACCTCGTGCCATATGATACACGATAGGCAAACCACACTACTGATTTTGACGCTCCCGAATGTGTCGCAGACGATCCGTAGTAGTTTCTACTGAGTGTATCAGTCTTCCTCGGTGAGCATCACGCGAGGAGTGGAAGAACTGCACCTTCCCCTCACGGGATCGTTTGTTAATATGGTCGCACAATAGAACGGACGGTTAAATACGGCAACGTAGCAACGTAAATTTCCGATGAAATCGGCTTGTGGGTGGCACAATCTGACCTGACACGACAAAAATATCTTATAGGATTGTAATAAAACCATTCCGTGTGCTCTGCCAGTCCAATTTATGGATTGACTTTGTCGGAATTTGGTCCGATAATTATTGGCTCGTGTGCGACCGGCCTAAGAAAGCATTATTCTCGACAGCTGATGTCGGACCGACGCCTCATTTGTCGAGATGCAGGCCACCGTGCTCTTCGACAACAGGATGTCAAGCCGATAATTTTGACTAACTGGATTCTGTCGGATACTGTGTGCAAGACCACAAATTCAATACTTCGATTTTCCTGTTGAGTCCGATATTTGTGTTGTGTCCGGCACCACTATTGTCGGAACGACGCCGATGTCGGACAACATATGAAAATCAATGTATTGAAATGGGGGTCTTGCACACAGCATCCGACAGTATCTGGTCGGTCAAAATTATCGGCCTGACATCCGGTTGTCGAAGAGCACAGTGGCCTGTATCTCGACAAATCGGTTGTCGGTCCGATATCCAGCTGTCGAGAACAGTGCTTTCTTGCGAGAGCTTACTATACCGTACAAATGGTCTAACTACAGGGGCCATAAAACGTGTTACAATATTCTGCGTAGCATGAGGGAACCGCGTGATTTACGGGCCATTTTGTTACATGAATTCAAACTGCGATACATGATGGGGAAAAAAAAACTTGTAATGTGGTGAGCGCATAGGTCGTAAATGCAACTTCAGAAGAAACAATGCGAAACTCGTTTCCCAAAAATTCTGCCAGTGACGGCAGTCATCCTAGAACGAAAATGCAAAATTGCCGTTGAAGTTAGTTCAAATTTGAAGGAATCTATTATGGGACCATTCCTTATCCTAACTTTTGATTTTACAGAAAAATTTCAAACTGGAAAACTACATGATAATAAACGTTATCTTGCCAGATAATAGGTAAAAAAATTATGGAGTTCGATACCTGTAAAAATAGTGCTTTAATTACGTCATTTATCTGGGAAAACTCACGCTACAACTTTTTGTTACGCACTTGCTGCTTCGCATCCCGCGCTAGCGAGTGGAAGTGGACAGCAGTTATATAAAAGCGGCGGCAGCAAGCCAAGGATTGTTTTGAATGAACAAGCGAGCGATAGGCCGGTGGTCGCGTATTTGTTACAGAAAGCGAGCTGAGACGATAATTCTTTTTGTGGCGCACGCTACTAACTCTGGTTGCATTGATTTCTGCGTTTATCTGAAAAATGTTCTGGATTACTGACCTAGTTCTCTCAGCGTGACTCGGGGTGCGCTGAACATTCCAGATGGTCAGGGCGAACGATATGAAAGTGTGACAGGGCTCCGAGCCGAGTAGTTGATGAGTGAATGAGTAGCTGAGTTCCGAGAGATAGAAGACGAGCAGCGAGAGAAATGACCAGCGGAAGGAAAATCTGCGATTGCGAGTATCAAGCAGTGAAGGTGCGGCTGGCAGGGTGGACTATTGGACTTGATACGTGAGTGAATGACATTACAAATGGTAGCAACCGATAGACTGAACAGGTGTTAATACTGAGTATCAACTAATTAACTGTAACCAAACAGAGACAATTAAGACGAACGTTAATTAAAGTTAAAATAGACATTAAATATTGCGCTCACTGTTAAATAAAAGAGCAATAGCGGATACAGATAATTTAATGCTTTAAATAAGAGCTGTGCAAATAATTTTGAAACAAAATTTTTATTTTTTTATTTATATTAAGACCTCCATTCCTTACGAACTCAGATATGCCCTTCAGGCATTCTTGTAACAATGCACATTTATGTACAAAATCAAGCGTTTCAGGTATCATGGCAGTTATTGACTGTCTACCAAAGGAATGGGGCTGGAAGAAAACTCTTGCCAACAGGGGTTTGTTCTTTTCATTTTTACATTATTAAATACGAAGAAGATTCTGATTGTAATGATTCAGCAATAATACTTCTGATGATTAATTGTATGTTGAGTGAAAATGCTTAAATTGATTTAGTGTGAAGAAATACATATAACGAAATAATATCTCCTGGAGGCCTAAGATTGATCGTAATTTATTCGTAGTTGCGACTGACTTTAATAAACCCCCGATGTGCGTGATAAGCAACAAACTGACGCAATGAAAACTTGGCAGATATGAAGCGTTATGTACGGACAACGTATGTCCACGAAAAGCAGTTTCTATCAGAAGCGGAGTAATTATACTGTGAATTAAACTTGAGCTAGGTACAAACCTAAAAGTTAGTTCGGGTAAAAATATAGTAGAAATGCATTAATTACGCAACAAAAAAAAATACAACAGTACCCAGCAGTGAACATGAATAAATGTTGCCAGTTTAGTCGGCAGGTGATAACTGGTTGTGTGCAAGGTGGATTCGCAGTGAGTGCGGTATAAGCGCTGGTCATCGCATGCTGAAGACCTCAGCTGTTAAGGACTCATTGTTGGTATCTATATTAAAGTTTATGAAATAAACTTTAAACTTGAAACAGTGACGATTGAGCCAAATCGGCGAAAACAGTGAAAATTGAGCAACTGATAATCAGTGCAAGGTAACTAATTAATACAGTGGCTTGATTTCACTGATTTATTTGTGATTTCCACTGGATGTGAAGAATTCCACTGCTATAAGTCACTTGTTGCCAGTTAGTTTGCTTGATTCGCCGGTCAGCAGTAGCTTATCAACTGACATTCAGTGAATGTTATTTCACTGATTGATACCATTGATTCGGACTTAGTGTAGGTTTTCCATAGAGTGGTTTTAGAAATTGCAACGTGGAATCTTTATTTAACCAGCAATATGGAAATTAATACTAATTTTGCAATGCTTCTTTCATTTCAAATAATAAATGCATTGACTGTAGCATAAAATNTCATTTCAAATAATAAATGCATTGACTGTAGCATAAAATCGAAGAGAGACAATTCTGTGAATTGGAATTTTAAGATTTAAAAAGTATACATAGGTAATACCGTGGAATTATAGATATATGGGTCTTCTTGTTAAAAAGTCTTTCATAATATAATTTTGGGGGACACAGTTGAAGATGGCCCGGAACGAGAGGATGGGAAGAGAGGGGAAAAAAGCGCAAAAGATGGAGATATAGAGAGAGAGAGAGAGAGATAGGAAGAGAGAGATAGGAAGAGAGAGAGATAGGAAGAGAGAGAGTGAGAGAGCGAGAGAGAGAGAGAGCTGGGAAATTCCAGGAAGATGTAGTGGTCCAACAACGGGAAAAATCTGCTTTCCAGGAATTGTTTCCTACATCTAAATTTTTCCCGCTTTCATTTCCTGGGCTAATAAGGAGAGTAGGATGCTGGTAAAGAGCAACGACGTTTTAAATATATGTAGGGTAGTAAATCCACCAATTGCCGCCAGGTAACTTGACCAACGATTAAAATTNGCAACGACGTTTTAAATATATGTAGGGTAGTAAATCCACCAATTGCCGCCAGGTAACTTGACCAACGATTAAAATTGTCCAGTTCAACAATTTCTGACTATCTACTGCAAATACGGAAACTGTATAGGAGGGAGGGGGTGATACAAATTACAAATAGCAAACGGATAGCCTGCCGTTTTTACGGAAAGGTATAGTTAATATACTGAAACGCGATGCGTAAAGACGAAAAGNTAGCAAACGGATAGCCTGCCGTTTTTACGGAAAGGTATAGTTAATATACTGAAACGCGATGCGTAAAGACGAAAAACGAAGTTGAGCTCCGTGCACACAAAATACGGAACATCAATGTATTTTATATAGCTTCAAGTTTCGGGAACGAATAACGTTATCAAGCATGTGACGATGTTGTGAAACAACGAAGATAACACAGTAATAATATAATTTTACGAAATTTCTTAGTTAAAAATGTCTAGTGTTTTATCTATTATTTTACCATAGAAGTCAAAAACCATATAGTTGGCAGTTATTGCGAAGTGAACGGCCTCTAATCCTAAACCAACATCCCCCCCCCTTTTTCTAAAAAAAATGAAATAGTGTAAGTTGTCCAACTGTTAAATTAATTTCCAGCATAAAGATTTTAACGGATATCAGTGTCATGAAAACTACATAATATATAAACACAGTGTCGCGGGCACAACAAGATTTTAAACTCATTGATTCAACGACATATAGATAAAACATACGGGAATTTGTCCAAGTACCCCAGACAGAAGAAGTTGAGTATAATACGGTGGTAGGGGTTCAAAAAACAATAACGTACGTTGCACATTTGGTAAGTGTTTCCTCCTTTGCTGGAAAGTGCACGTCGACTCTTTTCTTTCTAGCTTATAATCTATGCAGATGTTTTCTCCTCTTTAAATGAATTTTTATAAATTTTTTATTTTTTAAGATTTCACATGAAATTAAGTTTAAATGTTGTGCTGATATTAATTAAACTTGTCTTATAATTAAGTAGTTTTCAATGTTTTCTAACCTCTCCATGGCCCCAAAATCATGTCTCCAATATCAGATATAAGGGAACATATCGTGATAAACACAATAAAACTGTAGTTTAATTCAGGATCATTTAAGCTCGTTTACTGCAACCAAATAGAGAAAATGATATAAAGAGGAGAAGAAAAAGTTTGCGGATGGTGTGCTGGATCGAAACTTCAGTGTCAGAGAACGAGTTGAAACTTTTCTGCATAATCTATTCGCAGTTTATTCACACTTTCTGGAACGAACATTTGAAAAATCACCCCACGAATGACGTATTTGATTCTTCCTAAATATGATATGTGTCTCAAACTTCCTATAGGCCTACTTCTGTTAACGCAAAGGTATCTAATTTTTCGTTAAATTGAACTTATATTTTATTCATAAATTATAATATTTCTTATACATAATTGTTATGAATGAAACAGAGAGAAAATACGTGTGTTGGTAATGCCTAGTAAGAAATAGTTCTTATGCAAAATATTATTTCACCGAGCGCGCACGAATGCGGTGCGTTGTCCTTTTGGTGTAATTTTCTACACTCAGTTGAGCTTTTTTTTTTTTTGCACGAGGCGGATGAATATTATGAGCGTAAAACCTAAGCAGAACTTCATAAAAGTTTGGAGCAACGGGAAAATGGACAATACCTAAACGTTTTTTGGGTGAGCGTACTTGTGATCTTTAAAAAGGCATCTTTAATGTGTTTATTTTGGCATTGGGAAGGCCCAGATGGGGGGTTGGGGGGCAGTAATCGTGTAATGGACAACACCCAGCACGATTCACAGCACTAATGGCTAAATGTTATGTGGCGTCAATGTCAGTTATTGAAAATGTTAGGGGTTTCCACGATCATCCAATCGCCGCTCACTTACAGCTAGAATTATCGTACAGGATCCTCTTCTCACCACACGCCACGCTTCTGTTGCTGAAGAACAGTTCAAGTCTACACGAAACTTTCTCCACCTCCGTAACCAGAACATTTTAGTTCCCGCGGCAGTAAGGTACCCACGCCACTGACACATATTCCTTCAAGCATCCAAAAGTAACATCTGGAACCTATAACAGGAACAAGTAAAACACTCAAACATTGAAGTATCATCCTATTGAAGTATCATCAGACCTACGCTCTGCATTGAGCTAAAGTAACGTGACTGTAAGTACTTTGTTTTGCCATACCGCAGTTTAAAAAAAATCATGTAAATAGTACGTTGCAGAATATTAAGAGAACAATTTATATATAACCAGTAGCCATATTTCAACAAGTGTATTTTTAAATGCCTTTGTGCTGTCAATTCAATAGTTAAATATTTCTCGAATGTGCTTTGTTTTAGAACAGTACGTGCGAGATTTAAATAACTGCAATAAATTTTTGCACTCAGCCATTAGGCCCGAAAGAAATGAATTAATTTATATCTTAAGTTAATGATATGCGTTAAGGTTTATTCTGTAAACGGCACATACGATGTGAAGGAACTGTCTAGTAGATATAAAATAGTTTTAATCAAATTTCAGCTCTCATTGTAACCTGTGGATGGTTGCCCATACAAATGAGAATCGATTAGTGGCAGGAACCTTACTGTAGTGCTGTCATAATCCTATATTTCATTACTATATATTCAAAGCAAAATGCTTTAAGTTATTTCAGTGACTCTAGTCTGTTAAACTGCAACTTAATGACTTAAGGCAAAAGAACAAACCCTAGTATAATTTTTTTGTTGTGTATTTCGGACAGATTATAAAAATTGGTTGTAGGCTGTACTTAATAGAACCAACCCACTTTTAACTTCAAAGGTGAAATACAGGCCGTGAACTAACCAACCATCCAACCAATGAATCAACCAACGCAAAATAAATTATATATGTAGCCAAAGAATTTTCTCATAGGATTGAAAATAAAAATTATTGCAAAACGCTAATTATCTAAATTATTTATATTTCCTCTCTTGTTAAGTATTGCATAATTTGTGTCTAATTATAAATACGTAAAAACAGTAATTTTAAAATATATTAAAATAAAACGGCACTTAAATAATACGCCGTAGTTTTTACATTTAATATATGTTTTCTATTACACGGCATGTCATTTCATGCATGGTTCTTTAAATCACAGGAGAAAACATAATTTTTTTTTTATGTGCTTAATAAATTATAACATTTATAATTTTCTGTAATATCCAACAGGAAAATTAAAAATATGTGGCCTGCCCAAACATATACAAATTTAAAAAAAATAAAATGTTAATTAAATAAATAATATAGGTACATTTATTAGGAGGAAAAATTATTAGCCTCCAAGATATTTAGCAAACGTAGTAAATTAAAGTTAAAATCACACAGGCGCACACCTATGCTATGTATGTAAGCGTTCAATGCTTCTACTTTGCTAATAGGGTAGTAAACATTCGAAAATTGTGTGTTTTTGAAGATTCCAATATAAAATATATAAACATTCCATTTTTAAAAAAGTAGTTAAGGAAAGGTACATTTTTTGCGGGGTTTCTCTGATAGATAAAATAATTGCAACTGATTTGGTACAGTGAATGTTTATTTAGAATAAATATGGCTACCGTCTGCCTAAACAGCCAAATACGCTCGTAGAATATCACGTTGGTCGATCTACTGTAAGGCTACGAAGCCACATTCCCATTTTTTAAATTAACTGTCCCTTTAATGTAATATAAATTCTACTGATATCAGCATAAAAATACATTTTAATTAGTCCAATTTTTTCTTTCAGTAAAACAAAAAATGTTCAGCTTGTAAAATTTTTTTTGAATATGCAAAGTATGGCCAGTAAAAATATTCTAAAATTTGATTTTACAACTTCCGAGTTCTGGAACGTCATTAAAGTCGAACGTGAAACGAATAGAGCGAAAAACGTCCAGCTGAATCGGCATATTGGAAAATGTTATCAAGTCCATATTTACATCTACAGGTATCAATGACAATAATATTTCTTTATTTCATTGACTAACCACAGTGTTAACTTGAAAGAAAATGATTAAGGGAAATTAAGTAACTAAATTGAAACGGAAATGCTAAAATGTCCCAAGTTCTACCAGATTGGATGAAAGGGCGACTTCTTAGAGGCAATGATAGGTGTAAATATTGTAGGTAGTATCCAAAAATTGGTTTACTTGACCACTGTTGCCTTATACCGTTATCCGTCGTGTCCAAGGACACTATCAATGTCGACTGAGTTGTAAATGCACATTTGGGAATACTGTCCACCAGTGTAACAAAAATTATTAACGTTGTGGAGGGTACATTTTATTATCTCGGTCGGCATTTATTGAATGAGAACTTAATCGAATACGTCTGTTGACAAAGTTTATTTCTTCAGTTCTGTACCAGATTAGTTTGTTTTACGAATGTGCTATAGTGGCAACGACACGTCTATCTTTTGTAAAGGCCATTTCAAGATAGCTTCCGCGCAATTCAGATATGCAGTTGCTATCACAGTTCATAAAAAAAAAGACGTTTCCGGGAAATGACTTTTCCACGACTCTGTACAAGTTATAGCTCTAGTTAACACCATGCGGCGCCATTGTCAGATAGACATCCACTGAGAGTTTATGCATATTCCAGCTGATTGTGTACTATAGTTTGTTCATGTTTAGTTAAGCACTTTTGAAATCAACCTTTGAAATAGTCACTGTCCCTTCCTACATATATTTTAACACGTACATATTAATTGGTATGCACCCTGTAAAGATGGTAACTTCGGAGAAAAAGTAGTTCCGTATCTNTATTAATTGGTATGCACCCTGTAAAGGTGGTAACTTCGGAGAAAAAGTAGTTCCGTATATTAAGGTTGAATAAAAACTGCTAGGTAAACATTTGTGAATACTGAAATTATATATTGTGCTTTCTTTTTATTTTAACACGTATAAGCGTAAGAATTTGCAAATCTATAAAAAAAAAATTTTCTAATAATTTTACAGCTTCACTTGAACGACGCACGAATAAAGTAATCAGGACAATGGTGATGTTAATTTTGCATTAGGTGGAAGAATACACAATGTGCAAACAAGTAGATCTTAAAGAGGGTTTTCAAAAGTGCCCAGTTTACCATGCACAGCCTATATAACTGTTTGAACTGTACTATTTTATTGGGCTGGAAGACTTTCAGCAGGTGTAGGTGTTGTATTTATTGTGCCTCGGTTATCAAAAAAAAAGTTCTGAGTGACTGTTAAAAAAAATCGGCTAAAAATTGGAAGATAATGGTTTTAAATATTCTTTCTTGTAGGGGAAATAAAAAATGTTGTAGAAATCCAATTATTTTGTTCTTCTTATTTTGTTGCCCCAAACTAATATTTGGTTGGTGTAACTAAATATTTGTATGGCTCTACGTACATTAAACAGTTTCGGTTAATATAAAAAAGAGCTGAAGCCTGACTGACAGTCGAACCTAGTTCGTTCGCGCCCGGACGTCACGCCATAGTAAACTAAGCTTGAGTGAATATTCGTGGAATTATAATGTTTTTAAATATGTACTTTTCAAATACTGGACACCGTGCGTAAATAAATATTTCATGTTTAACAGTTTAAAATTTTAGTTTCCCGTTGAACTAGTTTTATTACGCTGTTTATACCATTATTGAGCATCAATAAATGCACCAACAAACACTGTTACTATCTTAACTGTCACAAAAAAATACAAACAAACCCTCGAGCTGTATTTTACACTTAAGCGAGNACAAACACTGTTACTATCTTAACTGTCACAAAAAAATACAAACAAACCCTCGAGCTGTATTTTACACTTAAGCGAGTGGCCAAACAAATATATACAGTTTATTCATCTAAATGCATAATTTCTTAGATGAAAAAAAGTTAACATTGTTGTTTTTCAAGTTTTGTTTTCTCAACAACATACGCTAACAAATGTTTTTTTTTGTCTGACACAAACCTTCAATTCAATTCGCGAGATGTTCTTGTCGCTAACTATAACAAAAGGAATGTTGTAAGTGTGTACATAGGACATTCAAGCCCAACCTGCGCGCTAATATTTTCACGAAAAAAAAAAAAAATAAAAAAAAATAGACGACCGCGGTCATAACTGCAGAAACAACACAACGACCGGGAATTTGAAGGCGATGATATAATGGCTAGGAGAGGGGTGTGAGAGGAGAGGTTGTCGTCTCCCTGCGACGTTTGAAGATGATAGCGCGCGGCGCGAAGCGACGGCTGCGGCGATGGCAAGTCATCGCCGCAGACAGGCACGTCGTCGGCCAGGCACGACGGCAGAGCGACGGGTATAAGCGACTCCCTGCCGGGGTCAAGTGACCACGGATTGTGTAAGCTGTTGACGCTCAGCTCGTCTCGCCAGCTGCTCAGAAGGCGCGGCTGTTCCTCTGCACGTCCCTCCGGCAGGACTTGTCGCCTCCGTTTCGTCCTTAAAGAGGACCTCGTCGTTTTCTTGTATCTATCGTGTTTGCTATAGTCCATCCATGGCTACTTCCCACTTTTCTGAAGCCCTGCTACAGTTCTACTCCCAGGGTGTACCTCCGCCTCACGCGAACAAAGTTTTATCAAGTCTAGAAGATAACATCAAAGGAACCACGCTCCATATTTGTATGCACTCACTTTAATCATATTTCGCATAAGAACTATTTATGAAAGACGGTTCGCGGTAACTGAGCACTTCTAAAAGCCCTGATTGAAACCAATTTGTGTGCATATTGTGTATTCTTCCACCGTATGTGAAATTAACATTGTCATGGTCCTGATCACTTTATTCACGCCTCGGTCAAGTGAAACTGTAAAATTATTAGAAAAGGAAATATTTTACAAAGTTGCTAAATCTTACACTTACATCCACAAAGAAATAAAAAAGGAAACACAATAGTTTCAGTACTCATAAGTGTTTGACTAACAATTTTAATTTAAGGTTAAAACATGGAACTATTTCCCCTCCTTCGTTGGCAGCTTTACAGGGCGCATGCCATTCAGTGTGCCCGTCAAAATACATGCAAGTAGGGGCAGTGACATTTTAAAATGTTTATTTCAAAAGTGCTTATTTAACCGTGAACAGCNACTTCCCACTTTTCTGAAGCCCTGCTACAGTTCTACTCCCAGGGTGTACCTCCGCCTCACGCGAACAAAGTTTTACCAAGTCTAGAAGATAACATCAAAGGAACCACGCTCCATATTTGTATGCACTCACTTTAATCATATTTCGCATAAGAACTATTTATGAAAGACGGTTCGTGGTAACTGAGCACTTCTAAAAGCCCTGATTGAAACCAATTTGTGTGCATATTGTGTATTCTTCCACCGTATATGAAATTAACATTGTCATGGTCCTGATCACTTTATTCACGCCTCGGTCAAGTGAAACTGTAAAATTATTAGAAAAGGAAATATTTTACAAACTTGCTAAATCTTACACTTACATCCGCAAAGAAATAAAAAAGGAAAGACAATAGTTTCAGTACTCATAAATGTTTGACTGACAATTTTAATTTAAGGTTAAAACATGGAACTATTTCCCCTCCTTCGTTGGCAGCTTTACAGGGCGCATGCCATTCAGTGTGCCCGTCAAAATACATGCAAGTAGGGGCAGTGACATTTTAAAATGTTTATTTCAAAAGTGCTTATTTAACCGTGAACAGCCTTTACTAGGCGTTGCCAACACGTCTATTTTTTCCGTGCTTTTATTCATATTAATTATAAACATAATGTTATAATTTATAAATAAAATAAGTTTTAAGTAAAAGTCCAATTTAACCAGAGATATTAGAATATATATTTACGTTAGCAGAAGCATGAAATTCTTGTGATGCATGACATATTTAGAAAACAACCAAGTACTTCATACATGAGGTGACTTCTCAAAAGTTTGGTTAAAAATGTGTGAAGAAAAAGCGAATATACCATATTAGGCGCGTATGAAATTAATTTTTGAAAATTTGATCCTGTTAAGGAAGAAAACAAAATTATAATTTTTTTTTATAGTATATTGCAGTTTAACCAATTGCAGTATTATTCAAGGCTCGGTGTTATCCTCCATGTTGTAATTTCCGTTTATGTGCGATAACTTTCTTTCCAATGAGATAACCCAGTATTTTTTATTATAGCAAATTTACATCTTACAAATGCCTTCAAATGTAGTCGCCTAATTTTATTCACGCGTTGTCTAGTAGTTGTGAAACGGCAAGAATTTATTAATGATTTTTAAATGATGCTGCACTAATTACTTTA
>NQII01012603.1:0-11417 GCA_002778355.1 Clitarchus hookeri
TATTGGTTGTCTGCTGTCACTGTGGAAAGTGACAATTACGCCAGCGCTCCCCAGTAGGTGTGAAACACTGTGTGGTCCAATGGCGGAAGTTTTATTAACACAAGTGTTTTGAATTCTAGCTTGTCCCGAAATGAATCCGCGAATTTTTCTGGTCTCTACGTATAAGCTACAGTACGCACAAGCGAACAGGTTCCTAGTAAAGTTGGCAGGAAATTAAAATAAATTGTTTCTAAGATTTGACGTATTGCGAGTGTAATATTTACACTTATTTCCTCTGAAGTCGGTGTTTGTTGCTTTGTAAACATCAGAACTCGAATTTGCATCTTATTGAAATATTGGTTTTAAAAAAAAATTACATGGTTTCATTTGTACGGCGCATGAATAAAGTGGTCAGGCCCACGGCAATGTTAATTTTACATGCGGTAGAAAGTAGAACTTATGCAGGGTTTTTTTTAAGTGCTCGATCACCCTTGAACTGCCTATAGCTGACGGAACAGCACTAGAATATAGATACCGATCGCCACTATTCATACTAACGTGCTTCTTTCAACATGGCCAGAGCTTCAATATTGACTGTGCGTTTTCCGTGCAGCCAGTGCGGGTTAAAAACCAGTTTTACTGTGTAAACCGCGGTAAGGCTCACGTGTTTAGCGTACCTACATTGTTTAAGAGCTGCAGTGTCATGCAATTCTGGGCGACTTTGAGCACTTACATTATCGCTCATTGTGAACTATATGGCACCATCATCATGTGGCACCATGCTACCTTGCTCGTACGAGAATCACAGTCCGCACTCGGATACACGGATGCACATGTAACTGTAAAACTACCGATTTACGAGTAATCCACTATATGCGTTAACTTCGGTTTCACGCGGATTTAGAAGTAAACATTTTTCACTCGTAATATTATTATTTAAAATGTTACTTTTTTTTAATTAAAAGCACTCATTTCAAAGTTTTCTAAGGACTTCTAACAAAATTGAAAATCTCTAGCACCTACTTTGTTTCCCTAGCGTANAGTAAACATTTTTCACTCGTAATATTATTATTTAAAATGTTACCTACTTTGTTTCCCTAGCGAAAGGACAAACTTCACAGTATTTATGAGAATAATTGCAGTAATAATCATTCACCATTCCTCGTGTTTGTTTTAAACATTAATAAAATTTAAGAAAAAAATATAGATTACGTTGAATTTTGAAACACTGTTTACAACAAATCACTGAATAAACAGGAGCCGCTGTTGCCGNAAAAAATATAGATTACGTTGAATTTTGAAACACTGTTTACAACAAATCACTGAATAAACAGGAGCCGCTGTTGCCGTAGCGGCTAGAGCACTCGCCTCCAACACAGGTGAACTGGTTCGATTCCAGCGGGTTAACTCCCGGATTTTCGTACATGGGAATCGTGTCGGACGATGCTGCTGGTCAGCAGGTTTTCTCGGGGATCTCCCGTTTCCCCGCCCTTGAATTCCGGTGCTACTCCATATTTGCCTCGTTTCGACCTCATGTGCCCTCAAGATCTCGATTTTAAGACCCGCCCAAGTCTCTTCACTCACTTACCAGATGCTTTAGGAATATCGGACCGAAGTGTCGGGAGAATTTTGCACGAAGTTTTGAAAATTTCACCCCTACAAGGTTATGGTCGTTCGAGAACTTACCGAACGGGACTAGGGCAACCGGGCCACGCGTCGTGAGCTCGTCCTTGCACATGTGCCTGCACATGCTGTACTGGTTTCAAGCGTAGAAACGCACACACGCTTGAATGGCACCGTTTCGAAGCAACACTTCCGTCACTGGGCGGAAATCAATGCTTGCCAGCTTCACGAAGGATCTCTACACACTCCACGTGTCACTAATGCGGTGCGCCATCGGCAATTTCGGTGTTGTTGGGACTCGTTTTTTTCGAGGAAGACAGTTACAGCGACGGCCGCTCGGTACGTGCAGATGTTAACGCGCACTCCTGGAACCACAATTCGCACAACTTGCCATCCCCTATGTGTGGTTTCAACAAGATGGCGTCACCGCTCACACGGCGCGGGTCTCAACGGCTGCTTTGAGAGAATTGTTCCCCCGGCCACGTGACCTTGCACGGTGACATCCGGTGCCAACTATATCTCAGCCCCTGAGATTTCTTTCTCTGGGACACCCCAAGGCTGATGTTTACCACTTTCGTCCACGGACCATTGACGAACTGAAAGCTGCAATTCGCCAAGAAATCCCCAACATTTCGTTGCAACTCATCCAGCGCGTGACGGAACACTTCCGAACACGATTGAATACGTGCATCAGGAATGGAAGCCATCGTTCGGACGACATCATTTACAAGACCTAGTGCAAATAAACTGCACCGTGTATCAAAACATAGTTTGTAAATTTGTGTACATTACGCACGCGTAAATAAATTTTGTTATGTTTTAAACACTGCGAAACTCAATAACCAATGATCTTACCTGTGGGTAAATAATTCGCAAACTGTCTTAATGATCTAGGTCATTATTGGTTCATATTATGGTAGCTGAACAGTTCATTGGCTGTGACAACGAAGCAAGTTTTGTATCGACTTAAGTACAGCACGCATCATAAAATAATTTGTTTGCAACACTTGAAACCGTAAATTTAAGTGGGTTACTACCCTTCAAAATGTAGGAGTATTTGTGCCAGACTCTATTTAAAAAATAAAGTGGTGGAAAGGTAGAAATGGGCTGAAAGTAAATATTTAGCAGGGCCTTAAAATGAGCACAGTTGACCGTGAATAGCCTACAGACGGCCTGGTGGCGTGGGCGCTCGCTGTTGAACACTACGGTGTGTGTGGCACGCTGCCAGTCTCTCCGACCGAGCGTGCAAACAACCTGTCAGCCACATCTCGTCCAACAGCCAGTTCTCCCCTGACTAGCCTGCTTCCCTCTTTCCCCTCCAATATCCATGATTCCCTGCCACCATGCCAAGTGGCCGCCCAGTCAAAACATGCCTTACTACCCCCGTATTTCTTAAGGTTGTTGGTTACCAACAAATTATTATATAATTGCATCAAACATTTTTCAAATTGTACGCATTTTCCTTGAATAAAAGATTTACACTTCATTTTTTTTTAAAGGTGTGGTGTAAAATCCCAAAATTTTCTGTTTTGCTGCAGCCATAATAACAAATACTATATAAGCAAATACTAACCNGCTGCCAGTCTCTCCGACCGAGCGTGCAAACAACCTGTCAGCCACATCTCGTCCAACAGCCAGTTCTCCCCTGACGGGCCTGCTCCTCCCTTTCGCCACCAATAACCATGATTCCCTACCACCATGCCAAGTGGCCGCCCAGTCAAAACATGCCTTACTACCCCCGTATCGTTTAAGGTTGTTGGTTACCAACAAATTATTATACAATTGCATCAAACATTTTTCAAATTGTACGCATTTTCCTTGAATAAATGATTTACACTTCATTTTTGTTTTAATGGTGTGGTGTAAAATCCCAAAATTTTCTGTTTTGCTGCAGCCATAATAACAAATACTATATAAGCAAATACTAACANGCTGCCAGTCTCTCCGACCGAGCGTGCAAACAACCTGTCAGCCACATCTCGTCCAACAGCCAGTTCTCCCCTGACTAGCCTGCTTCCCTCTTTCCCCTCCAATATCCATGATTCCCTGCCACCATGCCAAGTGGCCGCCCAGTCAAAACATGCCTTACTACCCCCGTATTTCTTAAGGTTGTTGGTTACCAACAAATTATTATATAATTGCATCAAACATTTTTCAAATTGTACGCATTTTCCTTGAATAAAAGATTTACACTTCATTTTTTTTTAAAGGTGTGGTGTAAAATCCCAAAATTTTCTGTTTTGCTGCAGCCATAATAACAAATACTATATAAGCAAATACTAACCAAAAAANAAAAAAATTTACGTCAACTAATTGTAAATTTTTGACGTTAAAGTACGTACTGTTTTTTTTTTATTTGCCCACACGTTTGGGCTGGCCACTGTAAAACTTCTGTGACGTGTTGTTTCTCTACTTTTTTTTACGGCCCACGATTATGTTGCACTTTAACGTACGTGCTATGGCCTGGACTTAACAACACACTTGCATGTAATAAAAATACTCTTAACAAAAAGACATTACAAGAAAAACCCTTCTCATATGTTTCAAACTACAGCCAAGACCACCAAAAACAAATAACACTGCACATCTGGTGGAGCAACATTTACTGATTACCAAAATTATGTACAGCAGCTTTTAAAATATTTCATCAAGTTTAGAATTATGACAAAATGTACAACTTTAAATTTAAGAAAAAATTAAATTCAAAGAGTACGGCAGACTGGCTCCGTAGTAATTAATTTTACTTTATAGTGTCTTCAAAACACGTTTTCTCTCACACTTGAATTAAAATTAAATAATAAAAAAAAAAATTGGTTAGCTCAATTTCTTATTGGTAGAACATTACTTTTGACACTAAGAGATGTGTAGGCAAATGGATGAGAAAAATTTGAGTAGCTTGTTAGAGATCACCAGAGAATAATTATAAAATGTTTGACAGTTAACATAATCAGGTTGAAACTAGCAGCAATTATCTCTTGGCAACATAAAAAAAACGTTATGTCTCTGTAGAAACATCAGGTCTGTAGCCGGAACACGTTGAACCAGCGCGGAGTCTTGAGGTAGGTACCAGCCCTGGGAACTATGTCTACTGTAGGCCGAAATACGTAATTTCAATTTGCCGAGTTTTAATTAAATATCATCCGTGGCCCTCTTATTTTGTTCCCCGAACACTGCTGATGACATTAAAACCATTTTAGCACTCGAGTCATCTAAGAACAATCTTCTTCCAGCTACATGTAGAACTTTCATTAAAACAATGGGGATTAAAATTAACCTGGCCAATATAGGTCTTAACTCTGAGCTGCGTTCAAAATGCGTCCTTAAAAACTACGTACTGTCAGTGCTGCCAATTCATAAAAAAGATTAACACACACCAATTTAAATAAAAATTCAACCATTAAACTGCACAAAATTACATGTCAAAATAAATAAAACCTTTTAAACATATTTAAAACTTGAAACAACATATGCTCATTAACTGATATTATAAACATAAAAAAAATTGCATATTATTACATTTAATATACATAACATTGAATGTTGAAAATTAAAATAAGTATGCCAATAGTATGTATAACGTCACATGGAGTAATAATAAGTTGATACGAAAACTGTAGCAAAATAAATATCATGGAAAAACCATAACCATGAAAGTGAATACCACCATGGAATATTATACGTTACATAATGCTGTAAGTTCACGCTTTTTTTAATGTTAAAAATATGCAATTTTTTTAAATAAAAGGGTTTTTCATGTATGTGACTTGTCATTTGGTGATTATAGTTGCGCGGTGGCCCACGGCATTAGTTATTGTTGTAATTTTTTTTCCATTTATATAACTTAGTTAGTATTTGTTACTATGGTTACAGCAATACATAAACAAATTTTATTTTACATCATATTAATTAAAATAATATAACGTGTACATCTTTTTTATTCGAGGAAAATGACATTACATGCAATGCGCACATTTTCAACGATGTTTGGTACAATTATAAAATAATACATTTTTTGGTATCCAACACCCTTAAGGCTCCCGCATGCCTACAGATTTTTCCCACATTCGAGGCTGGGAAGAGCGGGAGTGATAAGGGCGACACTGCCACGCGCATCAAGTGCGCCATCGCCGCTAAGAGCAAGCCTTTCAATTGGCGTGCAGAGTTCTCGTCGCACTGCGTGCACCTATGGGACTTTCAGCGGTGACCCTATTATTTTATTGGTAGAAAGTCGGTAGAAAGGTTCAGTGCAGGGCCTTTGAGTAGTTTTGTATGTATATAACGCATATATTTTGAGATACAGAACTTTAAAAAGCTGTTTTTGAAATGGTTTTTTTTAAATGTGTTTAGCGTCTTAAAAGCACTCGACTAAATTATGTTCTTTTCGTATATCAACACAGTGGGTGCACGTTTGATAGTTTCGTTGAAAACCCTATATATCAGAAACACTGCAACGCATTTCAAGCGTATTTTCTGTACATTCGTCGTTTGCTCGTTTGCGCGTATCTCAACCAATAAAGGTCCTGGGAATACAAATTTTTGCCAGAAAAGATTTAAAAAAAAAAATAATAATAATCTTGGCCTCTACAATTTTTCTTTTGTAGTATTAAGAATATTGTAATAAAAAATAATTGTGAGAATGGTAAAAAAAAATCTCGTTTTTAGAGCTTGCCTATGCAGTGTCCTTAATAGGTACGAGAAAAATAAAACGGTGCAGTCGTAGTTTAACCTATGGCCTTTCTTCGCCTATGATAAAATCCGACTGTTACATATCTCATCTGCACAGGAAAGCGTAACAGCGGAAGCACTGCACGCAGGCTCGGCGTCTTGCGCGTAGGAGCGACGGGGCGCTGGTCGCGCGTGTTATTTTCGCCCGTATCGCTATGCCTCGAACGCCGAAAAAAAAAAATCTTGGGGCTATGTAGGCCTACTCTTAAGGGGAATAAGTCTTCGCCCTGTTGGATTCATCAGGTTTTTTTTTTTAACTACAAGTACCAATTGAAAATGTTCAGCGAAAGTTTACGTACGATAAAGCATAGATAATAGTTTTTTAAATGTTATGAAACAATTACAGCTTCACTGCCATTATTGATTTTTGGCAAGTGAGTGCTGGCAAGAGATAAATATTTTTTTCTTGCAGGTGGTTACAGTAATGATACTAGCAGCAGAATTCTAGCAATGCGAATTTTAGAAAATGTACGATGTAGCTATGCATAAAATAAAATACAAAGTATGTGGTGCAGGCAGAGGCGAAAATTCTGTAGTCCCAGATTGCGGTTTCTGATCCCCCAGTCTATTCGCGGTTTCTTTGCACTTCTTGAATCAAACCTTCGAAAAAATCACCCCGTGTGTGACATGTTTGACTGTTACCTAAATAAGTCGTGTATCAAAAGCGTTTTGTACTTCCGTTAACATAAAAATATCTTATTTTCGGTTAAATACAACTTTCACTTGCAGTATATTTATGTATTATATTTAATTTAAAACTAACGCAAATAAAACAGTGAGAATATAGGTGTGTTGGTAATGCCTAGCAAGAAATAGTTCTTATGCAAACTATTATTAAACTGAGTGCGCACGAATGCGGTGCGTTGTCCCTTTGGTGTACTTCCCTAGGCTTGGTCAAGCTTCGTTTGCATGAGGCGGAGGAATATCCTGAAAGAAGAACTTCAGCAGGGATTCAGAAAAGTGCAAATACTTTGTAACACTGTTAAATATGTTGCTATAATTACCTTGTTTAAATGTTTTTAAAATATAAATTATTAAGAGTTTACTCGTTATCAAAATTAAAGCGTATTTCTATTGTGTATGCTCCGGAAAGAACATTTTGCAAGAAAATATTCGTGTAGTAGAGTAAATATAACAATTACTAAGGTTATGTAATATAAAATTAGTATTATTGTTTATAAATATTTGTAATAATTTATTACACACACAGCTATTTCAGTTCTAACATTGACAAATTTAGTGGCTGAAATGGATAGGTATGAAATTAATTATTAAAACTATTTTTAAACATTACTACTAAGTTAATATTGCATACAACCAGAGTATGTATTATTTTGGTACCGCTAAATGGAATTTTTTTTTTTGGAAAATGTGCTTTTTTAGGCTTTTAAATGGAAATATGCTTCAAATTTTATAAAAAAATATTTTTTTTCCTACATGTGAATTAGTAAATTCTAACACAATATTTTACAGTGTCACAAAACAGACCTATTTGTTTGAAAGTCCAACAGTAACTTATGTTAGTCGCCATTACTAAGAAACACACTGTTCAAACTGTCAGCGTCAAATAGTACTTTGATTGAAGCAACGCAGCCATTAGTGAACTCAATATGCGGTTCCGACATCTTGAACGTTATAATACTGAAGGTTAGCGGGAGGTAGGCACGCACAACGGCATGGGATGTAGGAGGGGGGGGGGTGTTGTAACACGAAGCCGTAGCGAACACGGGACGTAATACTCTACCTACAAGACGTTGGGATTTCTGTACAATGCCTAGGCAATATGTGAAGGGTTTATTATTTTATACTTTGCCGGGTGATGTCCGGCGTTGTACGGAATGCCTCGCAATTCTGTAAAATGCTTGATTTCGTACTTTGTCGGTAACATATGCATTATCTTTGCATATGCGACAAAAGTAATACTTTTCGGACAATTTTGGTAGTGTGCGTACTAGTTTTCAATGAGTTCTGCGTGTTGTACAGTCCATAGACTAAAGATGAGGTAGACCGTTTATTCGTCTTCCCAAAGGAATACAACTGTCAAAGTCACATGGTCAACAATGATGAACATAACTGTTTATATATTAATTTTTTAATGACAAGGACTATTATATTAATAAAATACTTTTACCAATTTCAATGTAAAACTGCATTACGAATTGGTTAGAGGAAGTATAAAAATATCTCAAAGCACTTTTTTAACTAAACAGAGGTCTAACCTGAAATCCAATCTAGACGTATTGACAGAAAAGCAGTTCAATGTTGGGACACGGAGATTGGTAGTGCGCAGCCAGCGAGATCGCTGTACCTGATCTTTAGTCAATGGTACAGTCGGGTATAGTGCCCACTAGAAGCCACTCTACTTCTACCTTAAAATGTTCCTCTCTCCTGAAAGCGTCTCGTCCCCGATCCTATAGGCTGTTCACGGTAAAGTAAACACTTTTGGGACCCTAGTTATTTTTTCCTTTCAGCCATTGTTTATTCTTCAGCCACCTTTTTAAATAAATATTGCCATGTAAGTAATTAACACAGTGTGTTTATTCCACCGCACTCGGAAGTTAACGTCTAAGGCTAAAATAAAATATGTTTATTCACTATTATTCCAAATGAGAGGGCTTTCAAAAAATGCTCACTTTACCGTGAATAGCTTATAGCAGCGCGAGACGTGGAAGAATATTTGCACCGTGCTCCCAAACTTCATAAAAGTTTTGCCCAGGGATGTCTCCATGTCAAAAATTCGAAACTTAGTCTTTTGAGGTCTGTTCAGATTTAACGCACATAATGTGCTACTATAGTCCACCATTCGTGGTTACTTCCAACTTTCCTGAAGCCCTGCTAGAGTTCTACTTGCAAGATATTCCTCCGCCTCATGCCAATAAAGCTCAACCAAGTATAGAAAATTACAGCAAAGGGACAAATAACGCTCAGCATTTGTGCCCACTCAGCTTAATAATATTTTGCATGAGAACTATTGCTTGCGAGGCATTACCAACACACCTATTTTGTCACTGGTTTAACTCATATTAATTATAAATAAAACATAATAATTTATACATACTATATAGGTAAAAGTCAAATTTAATCAAAAATAAGATACGTTGATATTGACGGAAATATAAAACACCTGTGATACATGGCATACTTAAAAACAACCAAAAACGTCGTATTTTCAAAGGATTGATTAAAAAAGTGTGAAGATACCGCGAATAGAATATATACGAAAATGTTGTCCAGCTTTAAGTTCACCTGACCCGGGTTCGATCATAATCATCTATCATACACATCATCAATATCGTCATCCATTATAATGATCATGATGATCCATCGAGTTCATTATTGATAGTAAATCATACACGATATCTGTTACTAATCATCATCAATCCAAATTAATTAATACTTAAAACAATCGTCAATAATCATGAATTGCAAACATCGGTTACCATTACCGCCGTTATTATTCAATCATTATCAATATACTACCACCAGACACAGTAAATAATACGTTAATGTTTCACTAACCATCAAATTTGTTCTACAGAATTTATGGAAGTAATTTATTGTGTGAGTTCACAACCAGCTGGTGCAATAATATTTTACATTAAAATAGATATTTACGGTGCTAATCATACAAGTAGCTTTTTAAATATTATAGAATATAGTCAAGTGTAACTGTTTCATAGGTTTAGTCATTTTAACATCTGCTTCTATTGTAATGTATTACGGAATGGCATTTAGTGGTCAAGTGAGGTGTTGGTGTTTCTTTAATCAATTTTGGCCAGAGACGAAAATGTCTTAATAAAATTTTCCTAAGCCCTATGGAATGAAATTTCACTAATCTTACAATCTATACCTGAATCAGTGATTTAAATCGGTAGAATTTTTCTACTAAATCTTCAGTTAGTAGTCTGTCATATATTGGTTAATCAGCGTAATGCGCTGAAGTTTCAATGCTAGGCCAGTGCGATTCAATAGGAATCAGTATGAACCTCTGTTGAATCAGCGAATACCAGCAACTAAAATGTCCAGTACAATTTTACTTATTCAAGTGGAGCAGTTTCAACAAACCTGCAATCGAATTCGCTGATTTGGAGCAGTTTTAACCGGTTTTGATTTTAGAGTGAAGAGAGAGACTGTTGGTGGACGCGTAGGGATGCGCATACACGTATATACACACTCATTAATGTGATATATCGACCTCTAAAGCCTTTTTTCCATATGAGCGAGAGTAAAAAAATCCAAATGTGTATATTTTAACCTGTAGAAGTTCTTAAATATCGTCAACACTTTGGGATTTTAAAAAAATCACCAAACCCAAATACAAATTAATTACTGAATATATACATAATTATATTAAAAGAATAAAGATGAGAAAATTAATTTTAGCTTTGAAACGTTTATGCGATTAAAGTCAGAATCACGTCATAAAGTTTATAACGTCGGTCTCATCAAAATCTAATTTCTGTTTAATTTTCGTTCAGGTACATATAAAACTACATATTTTTGTCATCAATTGAGAAATATTTCGTAACGGAATCACAATTTGGCCATGTTTTTGTCAATTTTTAAGAAATACCGTAAAAACGAGATAAGAAAACAAGTCTGCATAAAAATTGAGTTTAATTTTGTTTTAACATTGTTATATATTTGCACAAGTACCCCTGTATTCCTTTGAGATAGTAACAGCAGTATTATGACTCCAAACTGAACTGAAATAAAAGTAAGTATAGTAAAATGGCATTTTCAAAATAACCAACGACGTAAAGAGGAGAACGTACTTGAATATAAATAGCTGGATGCACGAAATAATGCGAGGTACCCTGTGTCGTAGAAGACATTGACGATGGTATTTTTAAAGCAATAGCACTACTGAAATAAAATATTCCTTTGTTGCAAGATGCGCTTCGAAACGAACTATCACTCAAGCAGAAGAGAAAATATATGCAGTGTATGAGTACAACTATCAATGGGACCGAAAAAAGAGAAAATTGACTCCGTGGATGTGAAGTTCCTGCTCTTCGATAGTCTCGCTCCATCCTTTACATACCCTCGGGACTTTGGAGATAAACTCTAAGTGCTGGCCGCCAACTTCT
>NQII01012604.1:0-11580 GCA_002778355.1 Clitarchus hookeri
TTACTCTGATTGGTTCCATACCTCTGTTATTTGCATACGCACGCCTATGCCAGTTTTTTTGGCTCTTCAGTGTAAATATCTTGTATTTACATTTAGCCAGTTTATTGCTCTCTTCAGTACACTGGTTTACACATTCAACTCTCCATGTTACTTACCATCACAGTCATTTCATTTACCTGGCTTGTCACCAACTGTTTTGACTCACTCCACTGGTGGCAATGTTCAAAGGCCGCCACACACCCGATGCACCTAGAGAATATGTCTTATCACAAACACGTTAAATTGTTTTCGTAGCACATTTGCACGGAACAGCTGGCGGTTACGTCATGGGTAGTCCACACTAGATCCATGTAGCCTTTACGATATCCAGAACACCATAGTTTCCCGACCTTGACGACCAGACCTAATCGTTACCTACCGGAGTAGGCAAGGTATTACTACGGCGACACAGTCACGCTGCAACTGACGTCACCAACACGGCCGCAACAACACGTGGATAAAACTGACGTGTCTTAACACCAACCTTACAACATAACGCTGTTTATATATCGTAACAAATACGTACATGAGAAACTTATACGCCATCACCATGCGTATGCTAGTTACAACTACTCATCTCAAAATCAGTTAATTCATTTTTCTACAGGGGCCGTGATGATGTAGTGGTCAGACTTCTTGTCTCCCACCTAAGTAAACCGGGTTTGATTCCTGGCAGGGTTACTCTCAGATTTTTGCACGTGGGAATCGTACCGAATGATGCAGCTGGTTTCTGACTTTCCTTGGGGATCTCCCATTTCTCACGCCCTTGCATTTCAGCACTGCTCCATACTCACCTTACTTCACCCTCATCAGCTCTCAAGACCTCGATGCTAAGAGTCGTCCAAATCTCCCCACTTATTTGTGTGACAGATATGTGTATACAGTATATAGAGTACCTAATATGTTCTAGAATGTCCTGTACCATTAAAGTATTTCTGTGGTATGCAAGTTTTGGCGATACAATTTTACTGTGCAATTTTAATGCAATTTTTATTGTTGAAAATTTTGAATTTTGTTAATATTGTCATAAAATTTTCATTATGTGTGTATTAATGCATAGTTATGTACCTAATTCAGTTGCATTTTCTAAGTTCTACTGCAGTGAGTACTTCTAGGGATAAAATATATTGAGGTTTTGTTTTTAACTAAACTGTTAGTTTTAAAATGTAAGTTTTAAGTTATTGTTTTCATTTTTATAAATGCATTGTACGCTTATACATTGCTAGCAATAGTGCAAACATACATATTCAAAACAAAATTTTAATATGTACTGGACATTTTTTTTACAGATATATTAAAAAGCATGTTGCATTTTATTTGAACTAAAATAACATACAGCATTTCTGCAGATAAATCACATTCTAGAGTTAAAATTCATTCTCTGGATGTCGGAAGTTTTCAACTAAGTTGGACTTCCTTTCTGTCACTACTTTGCAATAATTTTTTGTACATAATAACTAAATGTATAAATAAATTTTGTAAAAAAAATTTTTGTAAAGAGAGACAAATTAATTTTATAGCATATTTGCGTTTGCAGTTTCACTGGTCTTGTTCACTGTTTCATTTTACCCACATCAACGCATTGTATGGTGCAATTGTTCTTATTCACTCAAACTGGATGGTAAAGTTTATTTAATTTTTCTCAATTCCTACATTTCAGGACACTTCAGGAAAACTATATAAAGTATAAAACTCCATTAATTTTTACTAGCATACCATTTATATTTTGAGTGGATGCCATTAAAAATTATGTTTCACAAATGAAACAGTGTATTTAGGGTAATTATACTGTAATTTGTGTTCTATATGTAATATTGGTTTTAGGCTATGTATTACCTTACATTTTGGTGTTACTTTATTTTTAATACCATCTACCAAATGATCTAGCCTTTAAGTAATGGAAAAATATAACTTATGTCGTTACCGGAGGGGTTTCACTGATCCCCTGTGTCCCCAAGACCCTGTGCAGTTCTCACAGTAATTAGGCAGAGATGGAGCAACCTCTCATTGGGAGGGAATCTACCTAGTGCCCTGCGCCCCACCCACCATCAGTACTGGTGAGCTGTAAGGCAGGTTGGTATGGCGCATCAGGGATACCTCGGACGGAGCTGATAAGCTGGTTGGCCCATTCCCCATCTGCTGCTGCTCTGACGACTGGGTGGTGGTTGGCCGGAACACCATCGACACATGTTGATATGGCTTCTTCAGTTAGTCAGCAACTCGCCTTGAGGGTGTCTGCAGACAGAAAGTAGGAAATCTCCAGCTGACTGGCATCGAGATGGTCCCATCATCAACGGTGTCTGTGTTTACAGAGCACGCAACCTGCAGATGGTACACCTGCACCTCTGCGTCTGCCAAGGGTCCAGTCCTCTTGGCGTACCTGACTAGGTCTCAACCTTCCTGCCCTATCTCGTGCCTGGGGGGGAGAGGTAGGGGCCTAGGGCGAGATGCGCACCACTACAATCTGCTCCATGTACTCCCTAGCTGGCTCCAGAGACTGAGAGGGAAAGCACACTACACGTATCCTCTCCTCGTGTTCTGGCAAGCATGCTACTGCTGACCCTGCGTCCTGATGCCTCGAACGGCTAATCCCAACTCTGGCTCGGGGCCCTTGCCACTCGGAGAACTGGAAGTCGGAACACTCTGGACAGGCTGTGGTGCTCAACCCCTCTGAGGCACTTGCTGTTGGGAAGACCTGCCGTGGTATGCTCCTGAGTACATTNACCCTGCGTCCTGATGCCTCGAACGGCTAATCCCAACTCTGGCTCGGGGCCCTTGCCACTCGGAGAACTGGAAGTCGGAACACTCTGGACAGGCTGTGGTGCTCAACCCCTCTGAGGCACTTGCTGTTGGGAAGACCTGCCGTGGTATGCTCCTGAGTACATTACAGAATGCACTGCTTCCTACCAATACTCGTCCATAGTCCACAGCCGAGGTCCTCCGTGGTTTGGTGGTGATGATGGCTACTTTACTAGCATCGACCCATAATATGTGTTTGTGGAGTAGTACAGGGGTATACCACATATTCCCTCAGCTGACTTCCATGCCCTGCAGTGCCTCTTGGAAATCATGCGATCTTCAACTACCACCGCAATCACAAACGTGGGATCGCCAACAGATACATTGCCGTCCAGGCTGTCTCTAGCGATCCTACCCAGCAACCATCCTGTGCCTGCACAGAACAATACCAAACTTCACGAGACTCAATAACCCAAGCTGCCAGGAATCACGTGACTACCCGCCGCTCTGACAACTGCCTAACAAGAGGTCCACAACTTATGAAAGACTGATCAATAACTGACTGTCTATTTGCGTGACCTTTATCTTTTATTCCCCCACGCTTGCAGCATGGTGGAGTGATACAAATTAGGTGCCGATGAACACCCCGTGCCAGCAGACACAACATNTTCTCCCACGCTTGCAGCATGGTGGAGTGATACAAATTAGGTGCCGATGAACACCCCGTGCCAGCAGACACAACACGGTGCCGTGAGTATCCCCTCCACCAATGAGCTTACGTGTCCTCTCTGTTCTCTGTCTCACTCCAGCATGGCGTGCTGATGTGGACTCGGATAGCCGATGCATTTGCCTGGAGGTGCCATTCCGTAGGGAGTTGTGTTACCAACACTGCGTATGCCGCGGGGCGGGTGCACCCAGTTGCCGCGTGATTGGACACTGTCCGCTGATCGTTACTCATGGACTAGGCTTGTCACACAACACCTATTACTGAGAAATACGGTAATGCAGTTTCCAAAAACTGCTTCCAGTGTTAAGTTAAACAAAATTATTATGGAAATGTTAAAAAAACTATTTGTTTACATGATTTTAACTTAGAACTTTATTTTGCATTAGCGGTTTGTGAATGCTAGTTCGTTGGTTATCTCTGATAGGCTATTCACTGAACATGCAAGTGAATAACACATGACTGAGTGGAAATTGTAAATGAACAGCCTCGCGGCTATTGTCCGAGGCCATGCAGTTGTTCAGTCTGGTTCATGATGGCGCTCTCACAGCATGTCGGTCGGTTGTAGTGATGTCGTGTTATATCCAAATACATCTGTTATACTCCACTCCAGTTTATTATTTGTCTTCCGTGTTTTTCTACAGTTACCAATCAAGGGCTGTGAAAACTTGCCCGTAAGATGCATTTTATGTTAAAGACTGCATGGTATGATTCTGTACGCTATGAAAAGCAAGAAACAACAGCAAAATTACACAGGAAAGCAAAAAAAAAATGTACACTTAAGATGGACACAATATGGTTGTAAAACAACGCATCTACGTGTAAAAATGAGTTTGTCCTGCTTTTGTGTGAGTCTTATCTGTGAGTACCGACCAATGAGTACGTGTGTTTTCTGTCACCATTTTAAAATGTTAATTTCACAGTACCCCAGCCGCCTATTCCCATCATATTGTATTATTTATTAAGTGTTTACTTTAATTCTGGCAAATGACTGGGAATTTCTCTGGTTTAATTTGTTAAAAAGTGAAAAAGCCAAGGAAGCTTTATGGTGACATTTTGAAGCGAGTTGTTCTGCGCAAACTCCCTATTTTTTTAAACGTGGTCAAGTCATACCTCTTAAAGACATATTTACTGACTTATATGACTTACAAGATTATAAATGTTGATGATGAGAAACACCTTCCAACATGAATGAGTGTACTTGTGCATGTTAATAGGTTAGTCATCTGTACATTTTTTTATTTTCTTCCAGTAACCCTGCCACATAGAAGTTACGGAAATCTTGTGATGATGTTTCAGATCTGCCTTGCTTCTACCAGATAGCTTTGTTTCCCAGCAAAGGCATCTCGTACATCTTCAGAGAGGTGAGCCGGCAAAACAGCAGTGCGTCGTGCGGGTTAGGTATGGTCCTGAGCGTCATCTCTAGGACGGCGTGGCGTTTTGCAGTACTCTGCCGTCATCTCTATCGGCACTGCTTACCGAAGCATTCTGGCATGTTTGAGACAGTCTCATTTTAAGTGATGGCCCTGGTGTCAGCGTTCCCAATGCCGTGTTCCATTGCCTGCGCTAATGCAGCTGCTAGAAAACTCGTGTTATGTATGTAGACAAGCTCCGCATATCTTAACATTACTTTCCGTACTTAAATATTTTAATGTACGTTGTGCGTGTAGCATAACTTAACCAAGCTGAAAACCACACAAAATATTTTCTTTACACACACCTGACAATGGGTGGCATCTAGAAATATCACATGTAAGATGTTGAAGTTATAACTTCGTGCGAGGAAAAACTTAACTCCATAGGTGAGGCAGAGTGGAAAAATGTGTGTCAACATGAAATTTTAATAAATGATCGCGGTTTGAATGCTTACACACTGCTGGTACACGTATATCTATTTGTTTGTGTACATTTTTGGTCTGTTGACCAAATGGATTACGAGAACCACTCGTCAGGAACAGTAATTAATGGCACTGTTGAAGAACTTTCAGCTCTGTAATCTAACTTATAGCATGTTTCCACCAACAATTCACAGCATTGTGACGTAAGCACACAAAGTACTGTATTTGTGCTCCAGACCACATGCACTTGATGTGCGAGACTGGCTGGAAGTAGAGTGCTGCATGATATATGCACCTCTAGACAGACAACGGAACAACTTGTTTGTGCATTGCAGAGGTAATGGACCAAAGTTTTCAGTGTGTGTTCATTCTACCAGTACAGTAAAATCACATTGCAAAGTACTATTTCACTTTAAAGTACTTTTCACTTTAATGATAATTTTTTTTCAAATCCCAAGCAGATTTGATAATTAAAGGTAGTAAAAGTTCACAAAAATATTTCAAGACAAGTTATATTTCAAAATACTTTAGGGTCGTTCGTGTATCTTGATTGGTTGAATCACTTTTTGACACGTGTTAACTATCTGCACATGAATCACGTAGGAGCCGTGCCGATGTTACCAAATTCTGAGTGGCCCGGTCAAATATGAAAACGCCTTCTCAAGTAGACAGCAACCTATGGAAATAGACAAACTGCTGTTTGGTGCTTATAGTATTGAAGTCTACCATGTACTCATATTTATCACGAAAAATCACCAGCCCTATTGATAAGTAGTATTAAATACGTGTTCTCTATATAGTACTTTTCAGTATTAGGTATAAAACTGAAAGTCCTTACGAGTGTTTTGTATTGAGATTGCACTGGAATGATCTTATTATCCTCTTGAGCACTGAGGGTAGAGGTGAGACACTGATATTTGTGATACTTCAGTACCACTTATATCCAGTCAACATCGAAGTATAGGGTATCAGTCGTGGGAAGGAGAGCTGAAACAATGCACGTGCACCTCCCCTCCGACCCCTTCATGTTGTCAGCTTGGTTGCTAGCGACAGACGTGGCTGCAAGACAACAGCAGTTAAAGAAAAGACATGTATTGTTTGACTTTAGCATAAGTTTTGTGTATTCTTTTGGGAGTAAACTGCCAAACTGTGCTGTTTACGGTTGCGACAATCAATACAGGAAAGCAAAGGGGACAGATGTCGAATACTTTTCATCCCTTAAAGAGAACGAAGTTTCTGTAAAGTGGCTTGCTGCATGCAGAAAGAAAGGTAAATTCAATGTAAACAGAGACATGACGACCACGCNGAAGTTTCTGTAAAGTGGCTTGCTGCATGCAGAAAGAAAGGTAAATTCAATGTAAACAGAGACATGACGACCACGCATGCTGTACCGTTTAAGGCTTTTGGACCTATCAGACGTAAATTTAAGGGGAGCCAATTAGCAACAGAGCATGAGGTGTTGATGGGAAGTGAGCTGCACACTCATGTTGCTTCCTCTTGAAGTTCCCGTTAGCTGTAGATGGTGATTGTCGCAGATATAATCCAGTTATGCCTACCTATAGAGGGTGTATGCCCCTCGAGACGCCAAGAAAGTTCAAGTAGAGCAAGATTGTTGAGGGCCACCTCACACGAATGGAAAAATATGGTAATTTCAGAGATACATATATGTTAATAAAAGTTACATTACAGCATTAGGTGAAGGCGGGAAAGCACTGCAGACAAATTACACCACGCCGGTGTGCGATCTCCATGGGTTTACAAGTTACGTGCCCGATACTGTTTGAGGGTGTGTGAAAATGGAAAAGAAAATCTGAATGTTATACTGTTTGTTCACCCTCATTATCACCGATGTACTTTAGGGTCGTGATACGTTCGTTCTATGCTNATCTGAATGTTATACTGTTTGTTCACCCTCATTATCACCGATGTACTTTAGGGTCGTGATACGTTCGTTCTATGCGGTCACCTATGAGACTCACGCGCCACACACTCAGAAATCACAGTAACTCACTCGACACTTACTGTCCATCCACACTGGTCCAGAGCGATGCTCGGACAGGCAAACAAAATGTCCTAAAATACTGTGTGTCCCGTGCATGCCTTCCTCCACCGTTAGCCCAAACTCAGCTGATTCATGTTGGCTACAGTGGCCTCAGCTCTCCACACGCAGTAAACTTCCAATTTACAATTAGTTTCCTCCTCACCTCTCTTAGCCAAAGGCCATCCGAGGTTTTTGATTATTGTTCTTCTTCACNATCTGAATGTTATACTGTTTGTTCACCCTCATTATCACCGATGTACTTTAGGGTCGTGATACGTTCGTTCTATGCTGTCACCTATGAGACTCACGCCACACACTCAGGAATCACCGTAACTCACTCGACACTTACTGTCCATCCACACTGGTCCAGAGCGATGCTCGGACAGGCAAACAAAATGTCCTAAAATACTGTGTGTCCCGTGCATGCCTTCCTCCACTGTTGGCCCAAACTCAGCTGATTCATGTTGGCTACAGTGGCCTCAGCTCTCCACACGCAGTAAACTTCCAGACAGAACTGGGCTTCTTAAAGTGGCACAGCTTTAGAACATGACCTCTCATCTGCTGGCTTCCGTTTACTGTTTGACCAAATTATGCCCTTATTAAAATTCAGATAAATTAATTTACAATTCTAAATGTCACTATGTTAAATTTCAAACAATTTCGTAATCCAAATAGCGCAAAAGATTTTGCAGCACACATTCGTAAAGTTGTTGAAATTTGCATTGCCATACCTAACGTAGGTCGTACTTATACAGCTTCGGCGGAGACGGCAGCAGACGTAGTTGCAGCACTTCAAAACTATGTGCAGTGCTCTTTGGGCCTCTTCAGTTCATACCTTGCATATTTGCTTCAACTAGGCGCCTCTCTAACGCCTTTCCTACCATTACGATGGGCTGTATTTACAAAATTAAAGGAATTCTTGCAGACAAATAGTATGATGTACCACTTCTCATGGCTTCTGAGGAGTGTGTGTCAGCAACGGGGTTCACACGGGGACGCTAAATAAAGACGGGAAATTCCAAAAGGACATCACTTCCTGATATGTCAAAGTCTTGTCCGTTCTGTAATTTAATGCATTCCTCCGTGGACAAAACTGCTTGATTGAACCAGGTAAATTGCAAAGAGAAAAACAATGACAAAATAATTAGCAATTCCAAAGATAATTGAGCTCAGTTAACAAACCAAAATAAATGAATAACTATTTAGAGTTGATGGGCTGAATTATAAATCTAGCTATGCCTACGGAGGTGCTTTAAAAATTACGTTTCAATATAAACAAACATTCAACTCAAAAGAAATTAAAACATAAACAAAAAGCTTTAAATGTTGAAATCATTACAGTGTACAGTCGGCCGGCTGCGGGTCCTTCGGCTTCCTTCGTCTGGTTGGGTATCTTCGGGCAAGATCTCCTCCCTTAGCAGCGCAGGCCGCATTCTCTCGGGGGAGGCTGGAAGCCGTAGTTTCCTTGCGTGCGGGTTGCGTCGCTCCGGCGAGCTTAGGGCCAGCGCTAGGCTTTGTTGCTGGCTTTTGTCGCCCTGACAAAAGCGAGGGTAATTACCGAACACGAGACATCTGACATGATGGCTTCCTTGGGTGCCCCTTGCCTAGGGGTGTGCAGGTTGACTCTGGAAAGCAAGTAGCCCTGGGTTCAAACCCAGCTCGGGGTGACGTGACATCACATGAAGATGAGACGGGAGTCGTAAATAATTATTATGCCAGTACGCGTCACGCGTCAACAATACAGGAAAGTTGGCAACGCTAGGCCTAGNAGTACGCGTCACGCGTCAACAATACAGGAAAGTTGGCAACGCTAGGCCTAGGGGATGGTGTGGTGTGTTGCAGATAGTGGCGCAGTTTGAGGTGTCGGTGAATATTGAGTTTGACAACACCTACAACATGACAGTGCGTGCCCAGGACGCAGTCAGAAGGAGTGAGAGCGATATGTCCTGGACACAATTTGTCACTCCAACCTGCCTTCAGGCGCACAACTACAACCTCTCCATCTGCTGTGAGTGTTTATTTGCGATGTTTACTTGACTTTCTTTTACATTTTACTTCTTAGTCCTTTCCCAAATTGTATTTTCCATAGTTACTCAAATTTAAGACCAAGATTTATTTAATAATTTTATTTCCAGAAAGTTAAAGGTACATACCATTATTTTGCGTACAGACAGTTAAAATTTTGGGTTCATTTTTCCTCCTTAAGTAGTAACAAGTAATGGTCTATAATGTTAACTTCAACTACCGTATGTTTCCTTATGGGACAAACTAATTAGCACACTCTCTTAAAGAAGAAATTAACAGATGTTCTATTATTAAAAATATAAAAGAATGGAACAAGAAAGTGCAATTTATTTTGGTTTTAAATTTTTAATGCATTTTAATTTAGCATACTGTAAGTTTAACTGCACAAAATTTGGCTGCAAGTATTTTTTGTTAAAATACCTCTGAGCATAAGCAATGCTTTTCATTTCCTTTTCATCATCAGGTTTTCCTATCCATGTAAAACAGTTCATTTAAGTTTTGTTTCTAGAATTAGTGGACACATATGATAAACCTATATTTCAGTGCCAAAATAAAAATATCCTGCTAAATTAGTGTCCAATGTACATAATTCTTGGAGAAATAAATTTTTTCTCTGTAGATCAAAGTAATAATATGTTAATATTATTATTTTTGAGGTCATCTTGTACTCNGGAGAAATAAATTTTTTCTCTGTAGATCAAAGTAATAATATGTTAATATTATTATTTTTGAGGTCATCTTGTACTGAGATGAATACACTACTGCTTCTGCATTAATTGTTTTGAAACCACAGCAGCATCCGGCTAAAGTTTTTCTGTTTATTCATGCAGTCGTAAAAAGACCCTGGCAATTTTGCTACAAACATAACCTTCTTGGTGATACCACATCTTACTCTTATTCACTGAGCAAGGTGGCACAGTGTTAAACCCTTTGGACTCACATTCGGGAGGAACTGGGTTCAAATCCCTGTTCAGCCATCTTGATCTGGATGTCTAACCGCTTCGGCGTGTATGTTCCTAGTGGTTGTGGTTCTACCGTACAATGTTCCAAGTACCGGAGTGCTTGGTTCAAGGTACGGGTGGCCGTCAACTGTGTTATGTTTGGCGACGTACGTGCGCCCGATTAAGGGTAGCCTGCAGTCCTACACTAGTTTCTGCAAAGTGGGTTTCAAGACGCTGTCTGCCGCTTCTCCTTTGTGGGTTTGAGTCTACAAGTTCTGAAGTCAAAATCACCCTAGAATAAGCACACAGAGTTAGGTAAGAATACGTGTTCATTCCCCAGAGGAATAGAGATGATGGCCCGTGCTATCTTCAAGCTATCAATTGTACTGAAACTGGTGGAAGAAGACTACGTTAAACCAGGTGAAGGGGATCTGGGCCAAAACTAAACAAGATCAGAAAATTACTCCAGGAGATCGCTAGGATGGTTCCTCACTAAGAGTCCGAAGCTGATCCCTTTCCTGTTTCTTCTCTGAGCATCATGCTCCATCTATAATGAGGAGCTTGCAGCCAACAAGAAGTTAAGCTCTATCTACGTACCTACCTACGTTACTCTTGTTTGTTGAGTTGTCCTGCTTGGCCTGCGGTTTGTATCAGATGTAGGGGACACTCCTGTCCAGTTGGCATGGCATCATGGAAATGGGAGAGTCATAAAATGGAGGGCCAAGTGTTGCAACATTTTGAAAAAAGGATGAATTTCAACTTTTATTTCTTTCAATTGTTATATTCTCTACAGAGCTGTTTTGACTAACCCCTAACCCAGTTTTGACTAAGACAGACATGGTGGGCTGCTTCCTGGGATTCCCCAAGTCTTTGATCTCTCTGCCTCATAGGCCTTGATGAAGTTAGTGTGACTCTCTGCTAGGGAGGTGTGAGCGCACGTTGGATCGAGTGGCCTAGAACTGTTACTTCTCATCTACTATCTCACTAATCCATGTGCTCCTTTCAGGAACCAACTGAATCCCCTCACTAGGGTTTTTAAGGTGGGCTGTCAAAAGGAAATTGATCTTGGTAGCTTGGATCGGGTGCGGGTTTATGTCGAAACTTGACCGATGGCTGGATTTCCTGAAGTCTCATCCACCACTGTCGGCACTGCCAGACCTCGTAGTTGCAAAGTATCGCTCTGTTGGGACAGAGATCTTCCTTTGACTCTTCCTGCCAGCAGGCTGGGCATAT
>NQII01012604.1:11682-23100 GCA_002778355.1 Clitarchus hookeri
TTACACACAAAATTATCATACGTCACCATTATAAATTATATGCATCACTCTGGGTTGCCACCATTATTGATTTCATTAGCATCTTATGAATTTTATTAAATGCCACGTTTACACTTTTATATACCTGTAACAAAAAGAACCTGAAAAACCCTTCACACTTTATTCGGCAATATCAATACATAACCTTATGTCATGGCTTGTATGCTGTTTGGTAAAGTTGTCACACTAAGAGTTAAATCGGTGTTTATGCACATCTTGTCAGGGCAGTATAGCATAAAAAAATATGGTTGAGCACTATGACAGAGCCCCCATGAAGTGTTGTTCATATCTTGTCTCTGAATTTTGTCAACTGATTGAAATAGGATAAACTGTGGATTCATGCAAACTTAATTATTTTGCACTGTCGCTGAAGAACTATGACCACTGCACATTTTGGGGTAATGACCAATGACCAGACATTGTTGGGGCACTAGCATTAAATTCCCACTCAGGAAGCGTTTAGTTTCGTATGGAAACACATTAAACACAATAATTCTGCCGCACGGTTGGAAGTGGACGGCGATCTGATGCTGGTGGTAGTGATGTTCCGCAGCAGGGCGTGTTCCCTCGACGTCTCTGGCCATGGTGCCGACAGGATGTGTTCCTGTTTGCCCTCCAATGCTCGTGAATCAGAACTGGGTTTAAGTGGCATGGGAACAATGACAACAAAATGTGTAGCAAGCCTTTTTCCTTGTAAAAATATTTCTTTTCCTTCTGAAATTAATGCATATCCAGCATTCTTAAATTGCTTTGTAAATTGTAAACCTGGGTTTAGCTACTGGGAAAACTCCTTTGAGTCGAAGTTGGAATTAAAAGGAATTTTACTAAAGCCAAATAGAAGAAACAGCAATTAAGTAGCAGGGTAAATGATGAAGGGCAGACAAGTAGATGATCAGTTCATGATCAGTCTTTCATCAGTTGTGAACTGGTTGCTAAACAGTTGGCGTAGCAGGTGATCGTTACGTGACTCCCGGCAGCACAGACTTGATGTTAGTAACTGAGGGTCATGATTCTGGTTGTAGTTCCTATGATTGTGAAGAGGTCTGCCAGGCATGAACATGTGCACGGCGACCACCGTGGTGCTCCCATATATTCTGGGTCAACAGTAGTAAAGTACACACCACTCACCAAAATACAAGGTACAAGCCGCAAAGGATATAAGTTGTGGATTGTGGAGGAGTGCTGGCAGTAAGCTGTGTATTCCATTGCACACTCGGGAGTGTCCCACAGCAGCACCTTCCACCCCGCAAGTGTCCCATAGGGCTTGCGAACACCACCACCTGCCCAGGTGGTCTGACGTCCAGTTTAGCAGGCGACAGGACCCCAAGTCTTGATTAGCTGTTATTATAATCAGGGACAGGAGTAGTAGCAGTGTGCCTGCCAGTGTACAAGGAGAGGATATGGCAGTTTGCATTCCCTCTCACACTCTAAAGTCAGCCCAGGAGTACAGGAAGCAGATCATAGCATTGCGCATCCCACCCCAGACTGCCCAGGCACGAGATAGGGCCAGAGGGTTGGGATCTAGTCCAGAAGACTGGAGCGTCAGTGGACAGACAGGTGCTGTTGCGCCATTCGCAGGCGGCATGCCCTGCGAACACAAGCCACATGGAAAGAACAGACACAGTTGATGCCGGGACCATCGTATCGACACCAGTCGGCTGACAACTTCCACCTCGCTGCCTGCTGATGCTCCCGAGGCAGTCAACCTTGACAAGGGTCCCCTTATCTGATGTCATCCGGCCCAGCATGTTGGCAAAGAGAAAGCACTTTGCTGGGAAGCAAAATGGCTCAAGTCAAGAATATAACAAACACCTACCGCATTTTATCACAGCCGATCATCACAAACCTAAACTAAGTGTTANGAACACAAGCCACATGGAAAGAACAGACACAGTTGATGCCGGGACCATCGTATCGACACCGGTCAGCTGGCAACTTACACCTCGCTGCCTGCTGATGCTCCCGAGGCAGTCAACCTTGACAAGGGTCCCCTTATCTGATGTCGTCCAGCCCAGCATGTTGGCAAAGAGAAAGCACTTTGCTGGGAAGCAAATTGGCTCAAGTCAAGAATATAACAAACACCTACCGCATTTTATCACAGCCGATCATCACAAACCTAAACTAAGTGTTAAGGCATGTAGCAGAGTTTTTTTTTTTATTCCGGCGCAACTTTAGCGGTTTGGTAACGTAAAATTATTGATTTGCGAGACACAAAAGGTAATTGTTAGGTGTGAATATTTGTGGTTTATAAATTAAACTTACTGCGACTCGACTGCACATTCAGTAGCTCGATGTCTGCTGTAAAAAAAATTGACTCGAGTGATGAGTCGATCTTTGTTTACTCGACTCGACTTTTCGAGACTCAACCCATCAATTTGNATTGACTCGAGTGATGAGTCGATCTTTGTTTACTCGACTCGACTTTTCGAGACTCAACCCATCAATTTGAAATTTGTATTATGACATTATACAATATTGGATCTAATAATGTATCATTTTGGTAAAAAGTTCCAGTTAATAGTTTTTAATAAAAAAAAAAATTATACAGAAATATGGTATTTTTTAAAATGAAATCTGCTGTAAAATAGCACCACAAAATCTTGTCCAAAACTATCACTCGTTAAGACTCTAATTGTTCCGTGCAGCTAGTATATTTACAGCAAGTGACTTATGCTTTTGTGATTGGACGTTGCTGGGGCCAGTTTCTGTAATCTTCATTTATCCAAGTGTACACAGGTTTTGTAGATGTCAGGGAGTTTGCACAAATCACCTCATACCACGATGTGCGCAGTTCTTATCAATGTCAACAGAACCTATGCATGCACCGGGCAGGCTGAAGTTCAACCCTGGTATTATATCTCCTGGGGTGCAATCCTCGTTTACATTTCTTCTTATCAGGAGGCTGANCTACCGCATTTTATCACAGCCGATCATCACAAACCTAAACTAAGTGTTAAGGCATGTAGCAGAGTTTTTTTTTTTTTGATTCCGGCGCAACTTTAGCGGTTTTGTAACGTAAAATTATTGATTTGCGAGACACAAAAGGTAATTGTTAGGTGTGAATATTTGTTGTTTATAAATTAAAATTACTGTGAATCAACTGCACATTCAGTAGCTCGATGTCTGCTGTAAAAAAAAATTGACTCGAGTGATGAGTCGATCTTTGTTTACTCGACTCGACTTTTCGAGACTCAACCCATCAATTTGNATTGACTCGAGTGATGAGTCGATCTTTGTTTACTCGACTCGACTTTTCGAGACTCAACCCATCAATTTGAAATTTTTATTATGACATTATACAATATTGGCTCTAATAATGTATCATTTTGGTAAAAAGTTCCAGTTAATGGTTTTTAATAAAAAAAAAAAAATTACACAGAAATATGGTATTTTTTTTAATGAAATCTGCTGTAAAATAGCACCACAAAATCTTGTCCAAAACTATCACTCGTTAAGACTCTAATTGTTCCGTGCAGCTAGTATATTTACAGCAAGTGACTTATGCTTTTGTGATTGGACGTTGCTGGGGCCAGTTTCTGTAATCTTCATTTATCCTTTAAGTCACATACCATCCAAGTGTACACAGGTTTTGTAGATGTCAGGGAGTTTGCACAAATCACCTCATACCACGATGTGCGCAGTTCTTATCAATGTCAACAGAACCTATGCATTCACCGGGGAGGCTGAAGTTCAACCCTGGTATTATATCTCCTGGGGTGCAATCCTCGTTTACATTTCTTCTTATCAGGAGGCTGANAGGCTGAAGTTCAACCCTGGTATTATATCTCCTGGGGTGCAATCCTCGTTTACATTTCTTCTTATCAGGAGGCTGATTTACTTATTTATACATGCACAAAATTCAGCACTGCAGCCGGTTTACAATTTGATGTGTACAATTAATTACAGAGACCTTCTCTATAAACACTTTCAGTGGAAAAAAAAGAAAAAAAAAACAACAACAACATACTTAGTACATAAGTGACTACATGTTTAATAAAAATTATACATAAAAAATAAGGCTAGTTCGTAAAGACAGTTTTTTTAAAAATAAGGTGTGGAAACAATAAGCGGGGTGGAGGGTACCATAGTAAGCAGTGTCGTGGTCGCCTGCCTATCAGAATGTCGTAACCTTCGCTACGCCAAACTTGTGATCCCGATCAGCATAAAAAGTGAATGAGACTTGTACCCCTCGGCACAGCTCAACAGAGACCCTCATTGCTAGGTCCAAGCACATGGAAATACATTTTAAAGACTGAGGATGGATGGGAGACCATTTTTTCTGCAGTGATCCCAGTTGTTAATGTACTTCTAAAAGGGCATTACAGCTAACAATTTAATGTAGCAGACATTTGGATAATTTTAAAGTACGAATACCTTCTATACCGAGTTATTCATTGACTTCTAAAGGGCAGATTTAAGAATTTAAGCATTTACAGCCTTGTTTGTATTTTGAGTTTTAACATTTTTTATTTCAATTTTGTGTTGTGCATTAAATTGCATTTTGGTGCAAAATCGAGTGCCTGCCACAATTTGTGGCTCAGTTAAACTGTTTTGCCACAGCTCCTGAGATCCCGGTGGTGAATGTGACTGAAGAAAAGCTGAACGAGTCACAAGATGGCATGATGTTGTACGACGTGATGGTGTCGTGGGAGAAACCAACTGTTGAGCCCTACGTCTATGTCACCTCCTTGTTTGTGAAGAAGCCTCGAGAATTTCNGTGTCGTGGGAGAAACCAACTGTTGAGCCCTACGTCTATGTCACCTCCTTGTTTGTGAAGAAGCCTCGAGAATTTCATTACACTGTGAACACTACAGGGGTAAATGCTTGCTTAACATGTTCTGTAGCTGTGAAAATACTACTTGTCACTTTTAGAGCGCTGATAGACTTTGGTTGTGTATCTGTTTGCTGGTTATCCTCGATAGAGAAAAGTCAACTTGTAGAACACTTTATGCAGTCAAAGAAGTGTTCTTGATTTCCCTGGAAAAAATTTTTACGCTGGTATGAAATTCCGATAAAATACCCTTTAAGTTACATAAAATATGTACGGAAGTGTTTACTGTTTAAGCTTGATTAAAATTTATTGATTAAGATTGATTAAAATTAGTTGTATATTATGTATGGTACATACAAGGGTAAATATACATATTTTNAAAATTAGTTGTATATTATGTATGGTACATACAAGGGTAAATATACATATTTTAATATTCTACGGGACTATCATGGATAACCATCAAACAGTTAAAAAATTATTATATAAGAAAAATTGTAGATAAGAATTTGACTAAGTAAAGGCTGTGTTTCATTTTATACACAACCTGTATATCAAATACTTCTTTGACAGTCTTTTTTTTTCATCAACAGCAGTTTTATAGAACCATCTCTGACCAAGTTTGTACCCCATCCACCTGCGACTTTCTTCTCCTTCTGCCATCACACCCACAGGTAAAATTATTCTCATTCATCCTCTTCAGCATCACAAATCCTTATTTCTCCAGTTCTTTCCTGAATGGCAACACCACGCTCTCTCTGAGAAGAAAGACACCAGGAACTAAAACCACAACCACATTTTGCTCACACCTGTCGAAGGAATAAATACAGTTCCATCATTAAAATTTTTACTAAAAGCTGGAAGCTCGGAACAATTGGAAAGATACTGCCTACCTCTAACGAAAGACTCCTCAACCAAATCCTGGAACCAGATAAAACAGTCCGTTATATCCCTGGTCCCTCACCGAGGTCTTTCGGTCAAATCAACTGAGAGACTAAATCTATTTCACAAAATAATAAAATACACAGATCATGCCAGAATTAAATAAATTTGATTACTGGAACATTTCAAACTCACAACTACTAAACATTTAATTTGCCGTTCATTTTTTAGTGCACTTCTCAGGTGCATAGGTGGCTTACCAGAAGCACAGTGGAATTTTTATTATGTTGTGATTAGGTTAACATGTCATTGGTGTCTTAGATATAAGTTTTCGTGGCCTCATTAAATATGCTCCTAGTTCCTCGCGCCATCCGACAGTGAAGACTGGTAGTATATCTGAACTGAAACATGGACGGAATGATGAATGGATGAGTGTTACATATTTGATTGTAAAAACTAAAATCGTCAATTATCAAATACATACATAATTTTAATAGGAATTCAGTAGGTGTTGGAAAACTGTTTATAAAGACTGGTTTCAAGTGACTGATTATGTTAATTTCTGTGAAGCGACCGACGTTTACGTGAATAGTAGCTGTAAATTAGGTAATTATTATAACTCTTTTATTTAATAATACCTCCATCCCTTAAAAAGCCTGGCTAAGCGCACTGACTTTGAAAAATTGTAACAATATAAAAGAGTAAGTGGGACTGTTGAAAATTCACATGTAAACAAACTCATTCATTACTGTTGACCGTGTAACTTTGACAGTTGTATTGGTCATGGGCGAGTCAATGTCGGAGACAAGTGCAGAATACAAAAATTGGTCTACCTCATCTTTGGTCAATTCTTGAGTGCTACATATGATACTCAAGTCATGACATGAATTATTGCTATATGTGAGTGAATACATTATTCCATGCGTCCACAACAGGGATAACATTTTTTTTTAAATGTGAGAATGATGTTAATTGATGGAAAGGGAGTGCAGAAATGGGACTATTGCATTTTAGTTCATTAGGAAAACATAAACTCTAGGTTTGTGGTGGTTGTGTATATCTGCTTTAACTGTTTTATTCCATGCCAACATTGGCTAAAGAATTGTTAGAACAGTTGGTCAAGGTTCAAACAATGACATATACATCTGTTTATGTCTGGTTGTATTAACAAAATCATGGTTTTTTGGGAACAAATTATTTTTATTTTAATAGTGTTGTGTGAATGTATTTTTTCTCATGAAACAAAAACAAAAAATATGTTATGAACTCTCCTGAAACTGAAACGAAAATGAAAAATTATTTTATAACATTTCACTTTTAATGAAAGTTTGACGAATTTTATAACATTTTAGTAATTAAATCATCATAACCAGTTTGTTTCAAAACGAAAGGAAAAAATAATGTTGAATGTGGAGTATTTACCACAGGGGTTTTTGTCTATGTTTAGCTTTCTGTTTTATGTTGTTATTTCAATTATGAAATAATGAAAACAAAATGGTTTACTGAGAAAAATTTTCTTTGCTCGTAAACTATATGAACATTTATTAAACACCCAAATATTCACATTAAAACCGAGGATTTAAATTTTGTTAGAACTTTTGACAACCAAATTTCTTACAGAAATGAAAATGAAAGTTAGCTTTTTTTGTTTTCGTTTCGGTATATAGAATATTCTTATAACCCTGCATTGGAAACTATGTCAAAGGAGTTCTTGTGTGCGAGTGTGTGTGTGGATGCATGCGTGCATGTGTGTGGATGTATGCATACATATTTGTGTTTATGTATGTATGTATGTATGTAACACAGTAATCAGTATTCCAAACCACTCGGTGCTAATCATTCTAGTTCAGACTGTGGTGTTGTTTACTGTGCAGTTGTAGCTTGCACGCTATACGAGCTGTGTTCCTCTTTGGTTTGCGTGTTGTAAAGGTGAGAGCTGAAGAAGATACTGTTGTGCTTGTTGCAGAACTCTACGAGTGTGAGGATGTGCAGTGTCCCGCTGGGAGAGAGACACAGGCTGCTAGTGAGAGCGTGTTCCCCAGCCGGCTGCTCCGAACCCTACGCCACGAGCCGGGAGAACAAACGAGTCGACTTCCAGAGAGGTGGGCACTCTATGTCCTGCATAGTTGTTAGCGACAATTCATTCTCTCGAATGCTGCTGTCACCTCAGTACTAATCAACACCATACAGCAGCTCGGACACGAAGAAATGTTTCATCTAATTAATCATTTTGATCATGTATAATTTTTTTTTCACATCAATCATTTTATTTATATATCTAGCGGGATGATTAATACTTAGCTGCCCAGCTGACCTGCTCCCGTGGCTAATGCCTCTCGATTGTGGCAATAGAGATAGAGTGGCTCAACTTCCACTAATTCAGGCAGCGAAGTGTGTTAGTTTTGTCCCGAGCATGCTTCCAGTTCTGCAAACAGGAAGAGGGTCAGTGCCACCTTGCTGTGATAAAAGTATTTTCAATTTAACTCTTGACTGGAAGAGGATGGGTGGGAAGAAGATGGTGGAGGGATACAGAGTGTGAGAATGTTGAAAAACCACATCCCAAGCTTTCGTCTTGACGCTGAACAGGCATCCTGGTGTTGGTCGGTATCTGTTGATGACGGAAATGGCATTTTGTTGCGTAGATGGGAAAGGATATATGGAAATGTTAACTGTGTTTAAGTAGGGTGTCAGTAGCTTCAGAGTATGATGACTGTGGAGAAATAAACAAAAATCGTCAATTTTATTGCAAATAAAAATAATAATTTTTATTAATATGATTTTAAAAGTTGATTGTGTCCTCATCGAATGAGTCCATTTTCCCTTGAGTGGTCTCGGCATACACACCAAAATGTGCGGAAAATAAATAAATTACTACAGGGGTGATTACCGCACTGATCCTTCTCACTGATTCACTTAGTAGACTTTACATGGGGTATAAAACTGATGGGCTGCTGTGTTTCCAGGAGCGGGGAGCAGGTTGGTTAGGTCCATGGTAATAGAAGTTAGGGTGGTGGTGGAAATGATTAGAGGAAAAATTAATACGGGCACCAGCTCGATTAAGCGAAGAGAGACTTCTCGGGTGGTGGGCCGTCCACCCATGTGGCTGCTCTGGACTGGCCCCGCAAACGTAAATGACGACTTATTGTTGAGATATTCCTGCGTGCCTGCCTTGATGAGGATGTAGGCCTCCTCGTACACCACTAAGGCACTAAGTATGNTAGAGGAAAAATTAATACGGGCACCAGCTCGATTAAGCGAAGAGAGACTTCTCGGGTGGTGGGCCGTCCACCCATGTGGCTGCTCTGGACTGGCCCCGCAAACGTAAATGACAACTTATTGTTGAGATATTCCTGCGTGCCTGCCTTGATGAGGATGTAGGCCTCCTCGTACACCACTAAGTACGGAGTGAAACTGCTATCGGCCACATCTCGCATGCCGGTAAAACACAGAAGATTACTAGATTACCTGGGGAGTCACGNGGAGTGAAACTGCTATCGGCCACATCTCGCATGCCGGTAAAACACAGAAGATTACTAGATTACCTGGGGAGTCACGGTAGCGGAGTGGGTAGAACATCCATTTCCAATTGCATGGCCGTGAAGCGGCCGGCAGCAAAATAAAACACAAGTTTGACTCAACTGATATAACCCTCCGCAGAGGCACTGTAGAAAGTTACAGCGGCTTTGGTGCGCTGGTGACCTATACTGACAAAAGTTGGCATGAGGTCAATGAAAAATTATTTGATTACCAGTCCAGGCGCATTTGAGCTGGCAAGACTAAGGGGCGGTGCTGACTCTGGGTTGAGAAAAGAAAAATTAGGTCCCGAAGAATACTTTAAACTATGATACTACATGATGACCAGCACAAAGACGGTGGAGGCCCAGAGACACAAGGCGCATGACCGCACCTGGTAAGCGCTACGAACCAACTAACTATCATGGCGGAGGCCCGCAGAGACCCAGCTCGAATGTGCGTGAAAGAGACAGAAAAATAAATGCATTGACAAGAAAGACTCAATTACAATTATAATCATAATTACATTAAAAAAGAAAACATTTAAACACATAAAGATTTATTTTCATAAGTAAATTATATGACAGAAAAATATGTCGGCATTAAACTGATAAAGCAAAGTAATCCAAAATAGCCTCATGGCGGTCTTTCTCTGTCCGTTGCTGATTAGAATGTATTTAAAACAATTTGAGCTTTAAATAAAAATAATGGAGAAAATGTACTTCACTCTTATTTTAGCATAATCAAGGGTGGCAGTTGAGAGCTCGCACTGAGTGAGTCCATTTCTTCCCGNATGTACTTCACTCTTATTTTAGCATAATCAAGGGTGGCAGTTGAGAGCTCGCACTGAGTGAGTCCATTTCTTCCCCAGGAGGGATGTGGGTTGCCATGCCCGATTTACTCGAAAACAATGAAAACGTATTGGCAATGGCACCTCAAGATGTGATTGGAGTGTCTGCACCTCCGGAGAAATATGTGTAGATTTCTACCTCACTCGCACTGCATGCACATGCACACACGGGTACGTAAACACATGTAGATGGAGTTACTCACCCGATACCATACACAGTAATACTATTTATGATCCACTAGAAATCTTAGTTTAACGTCCCAAGCTCTTGCAGTCAATACACTTCGCGTCACTAAGTCACGTATTTTTTAATGCTCAAATAGCATGTTGCTGTATATAGTATTATTTTGAGGATATGGCATCACTTATCACGCACTGATAATGTTCATTTTCCGTTACAATCTGACCCCGGAGGANATGTACTTCACTCTTATTTTAGCATAATCAAGGGTGGCAGTTGAGAGCTCGCACTGAGTGAGTCCATTTCTTCCCGAGGAGGGATGTGGGTTGCCATGCCCGATTTGCTCGAAAACAATGAAAACGTATTGGCAATGGCACCTCAAGATGTGATTGGAGTGTCTGCACCTCCGGAGAAATATGTGTAGATTTCTACCTCACTTGCACTGCATGCACATGCACACACGGGTACGTAAACACATGTAGATGGAGTTGCTCACCCGATACCATACACAGTAATACAATTTATGATCCACTAGAAATCTTAGTTTAACGTCCCAAGCTCTTGCAGTCAATACACTTTGCGTCACTAAGTCACGTATTTTTTAATGCTCAAATAGCATGTTGCTGTATATATTATTATTTTGAGGATATGGCATCACTTATCACGCACTGATAATGTTCATTTTCCGTTACAATCTGACCCCGGAGGATTTTTTTTCACATCAATCATTTTATTTATATATCTAGCGGGATGATTAATACTTAGCTGCCCAGCTGACCTGCTCCCGTGGCTAATGCCTCTCGATTGTGGCAATAGAGATAGAGTGGCTCAACTTCCACTAATTCAGGCAGCGAAGTGTGTTAGTTTTGTCCCGAGCATGCTTCCAGTTCTGCAAACAGGAAGAGGGTCAGTGCCACCTTGCTGTGATAAAAGTATTTTCAATTTAACTCTTGACTGGAAGAGGATGGGTGGGAAGAAGATGGTAGATGGATACAGAGTGTGAGAATGTTGAAAAACCACATCCCAAGCTTTCGTCTTGACGCTGAACAGGCATCCTGGTGTTGGTCGGTATCTGTTGATGACGGAAATGGCATTTTGTTGCGTAGATGGGAAAGGATATATGGAAATGTTAACTGTGTTTAAGTAGGGTGTCAGTAGCTTCAGAGTATGATGACTGTGGAG
>NQII01012605.1:3012-15150 GCA_002778355.1 Clitarchus hookeri
CCAAGGTCATGGATATGGGAGCAAGGTCATATATGTGAGGTCAAGGTGAAGATCACCCAGATCTTAATGTTGATTGAATCTTTAGTGCCACATAGGTATTAAAAATGTAAACAAATGACCAACAAAAAAAATATATAGCAGGTGGAGTGCATGTTACAGAATTAGAAAAGGTGAGAGCGGTAGAGGCCTGCCAACTAATTAACCAATGAGAAACATTTTAAAGGGGAGGGGAATGTTAATACAATGTGATTTATTCGAGGGAGGTCAGTCGTCTGCTGGACATGGTGTTGTGGGGGACCTCTGGAAATGTAATTTCCTAAAAATAATTTTTGAAAATAATTTCTAAAAACATTATTTATTCACTTTTTATAAATTGTTAGGATTTTTTTTTGTATTTTTGCGTTTAGAATCAAACATATACCGGATCAAGGTCAAAGGTCAAGGTCACCTGGATCCGAGATGACGGTAACGTCAGTAACATAATATGCTCGCTCATTTTTATGAATTTATTCAATTTTTACAATTTTTCTCACAAGTTTTTATTTTCAATGTTAAAGGTTACCGGGTCAAGGTCAAAGGTCAAGGTAACCTGGTTCCATGATGTCGGTAGCAGTTAGTAACGTAATATGCTCGCTGACTTTCATGAATTTATTAGATTTTTACAATTTTTCTCTCGAGTTTCTATTTTCAAAGTAATCGAAGATCATGATTATAACCTATAATCATGACCTTCAATTGCTGTGTTGGAGCAAGGTAAAGGTCACCTGGGTCCAATAAGGCGGCTGGGTGACGTCATAACATGGTGGCTGGTCGGTTCCAGTCATTCGTTGCCTTGAAGCCCAAACATTTGAAATTTTATAATTTTAATGTTTTAATATTTTTTATATTCTTTTATAAATATTTGGGGATTTTTGAAACTTTGTAAGTTTTTTGGAAATTTTTAGTAATTTTTTTGGATTCAAGGTTACGGGGTAATGCAAGGTCACGGGGTAATTCAAGGTCATGTAGTCAAGGTCACCTCGATCCAATATGGCAGCTGAGATGGCTGACATATCCAAGATGACTGATGGTGGACTCCGATGCTGGAGTCTGTGTATGACCGCCACTGCTCTGCCCTCTAATAAGCCCCCACCCCCTACGCGCATTCACAAATCCTTCCAATGGGTCGAAAACTGCCTTTCGAGGGATTGTTTTTGCAACTGAGGGGATCGGTGCAGTTTTAAGGAAAAACGGGAGATTTTGAGCGAAAAAAGGGAAATTTTGCGAGGGAAAGGAAAATTTTTGTGATCAAATGGCCGCCGGGGGACTTGAATGACAGGGCATTAACAACTCCGAGCTCCGCTGCCACACCTCTATGTCCCCAAAATTACTTGATCATTCTACTTCAGTACTGGGCCTCCACGGGAAGAAAAGGTATTCTCACTTTTCTCGGGTAGAACAATATGTATAATATTGTAAAATTCGATCAAACAAAATATGTTTGGCGTTAAAAAAGTTATAAATGGTTGGACGTCGTGGGGGGGCATGCAGACATGAATTAAACATACAAGGACGGTAGACTATAATGTGTGCTTTCGTTCTCTTAATCAGAGGGATGGGCCAGTCTACTTCGAGAACTTGAGCAAGGGATGAGCAAACAATTACACGCGTGGTTTATAATGACTTAATCAGCTTCGAGAACATTGGGTAAAAAAACCGGCTTGAATGCTTTCTTGAGAATCATGCGATGAAGAGAGGGTTGAGTGGATCTTCGGATACACGCGGAGGNAAAACCGGCTTGAATGCTTTCTTGAGAATCATGCGATGAAGAGAGGGTTGAGTGGATCTTCGGATACACGCGGAGGGTAAGAAGAGAACATGGATGGGCTGTATCAGTGGTGCAGTCATTGCATTCGTGCTTGTGGGCCAGTCTAGATCCTTCTAATCAAGATTAGAGATTATGATTAATAGCGGGAAAAGTAGACTGTTTGCTAGGATTCAACATACTGTACACATGTCCGACAGTTTTATTTCCTTATTGGCTGTCATACATGTATGAAGATACTACCCCATTTCACTGGACCAATGAGGATTCTGATACTATAAGGTAGAACGTTCGTGATTGGTCTGTAAACAACTTAGCCTAGTCAAAACCTTGTTAATCTAATCATGAAATAATAAACTAATTAGAGTATTTAAGATATGTTAGCTCAAATATTTCTCGCTATTTTCCATCATCTCTTGTTAGAATGTATAAGTTATATGTGTGTAATACATATATACGTACACAATATAAACAGCTATATATTGGCTCCATGTATCTATGTATATATACATTTATATATGTATAGATAGGTAGGAACTTCAAGTCCCGTCGACGGCAAATCATTAGATAGGTAGGAACTTCAAGTCCCGTCGACGGCAAATCATTAGAGACAAAGTAAGCTGCTCAGACAAGCACAGACTAAAAAATCGTCCGTATATTAAAAATATCAGTGAGTGCAGAGGTTTGAGCTGCTCTGAACATCAAGGACACGAGAGCTGATGAGGGTGAAGTGTTAAACATATCAGTGAGTGGAGAGATTGCTCGTAACATCGAGGTATTGAGTGCCGATGAGGGCGAAGTATGGGAGTATGGAGCAGCGCCGGAATGCAAGGGCGGTGGAAACAACAGATCCCCGCGAAAATCCACCGACCAGCGGCATCGGCCTGCACGATTCCCACGTGCGAAAATCCGGGAGTGACGCCGCCGGGAAACGAACCTGGCTCGCCTTGGTGGGAGGCGAGCGCCCTACTCACTGCGCCGCCGCGGCCCCTAACATATCAGTAAGTACGTATAGTGAGCAACAGCAAGTGTCTAAGTTTGTTTCCATATATCCATGGTAGCGTTCGTACATTTGCTCAGGAAACAGTAAAATGCGTAGACAATTCCCCATCTTTGTATAAACACGGTAAACATTTTCATACGCTGTTTACGGTGAATTGAGCTCTTCTAAATCAACAATTGAGAAAAGTGACTCCCCTTACCAGCATACGTTGTAACGGGTACACTGACTGGCATGCGGCCTGTAAAGTTGGAACGAAGAAGGAAAAGTACTTCCATGTCTTATCGTTGTACTGAAAGTATTAGCTAAAAATTTGTAAATACTAGAATGATTTATTTTGCTTTCTGTTTTTTAATTAATGCACATAAGTGTTATAATTCGCAAACTGATCAAATACTTACTAGTGTGATAATTTTACAATTTGACTTGACCGAAAAAGGAATAAAGTGATCAGGCTCATGGCAATGCTAATTTTACATATTGTGGAAGAATACACAATGAGCATACAAGTACCTAGATACTTAACAGGGATCTCAGAAGCAGGGCTCTCAAAAGCGCTCAGTTTACCGCAAACCGCCTATATTTTTTCAGCTTGATAAATATTACTATTTCCATACAATGTATACGTAAAAATTTTCCGTTACAGTTTAGGAAGTTTACAATAGATTTTCATTACAACGCAGGATCGGGGAAGGTGTCACCCACGGGCTGGAGTAAGGAACCATCCCAGGATTCTGCTGGAGTGATCTCGGAAAACAATGGAAACCCAAAATCAAGACGGCCGAACCGGGTATCGAACCCGGTGGTTTACCGCTGCGGTATCTCGCTGGAAATGTGTGTATGTAGCATTTACACGTGTATCATGCATATCAATCAGGTATGATATGGAAAAATCAAATATGATAAAAATAAAATAATAAAAAGACCAACACTAAAATGCAATGAGGAAGAGTGAGTACCTGAACCAACGAAGTCGCTCTTAAAAGGCTCGGTTTCACCTCTTTTGCAGAAATTCTTCGTTTTCATGCCATTTCGGATTTAGAGTAATATCTTACAATGTACGATTATAGAAAATTTACATTCTACGAATGGTTTAATATTTTGTGTTTTATTTGTATAGTGTGCTACCTGCGTGTTGTAAAAAGTCATGAACATATTTATATTTTATCAGTAAGTTTCTGTCTTTTTGCAAGCAGGAAATAGTACAGTGAGAATTAGATACAAAAGTATTAAACAAATAGTAAATAGTAAATTTTCTATTATCGAACGTTTCTAATAATACTTTTGAAACTTAAATTATGTCACGAAAACGAAGAATTTCTGCATAATACATGAAGCCGAGCCTTAAAAGAAGTACCTATCAACGAAAACTCAATTTCTATGTGTTTTTTTATCGATCGCCATTTTTGACGATCGGTTTAGGCAAAGAAAGAAAATATCTGATTTCCAGGTTATGACACAATCTTCTTCATATTGTACATCTACGACGTTAATGAATACTGTTAGTGCACTACGTTATCTGCCGTCAATACAGGCTGACTAACACCGTTTTTTCCCACGTGTAAGATCGATGTTCTGGACTTCATAAGCTGCGTAAAGCTGTTATCGGCTCTTTGTAGGTCATTGTCACGAGGGAACGCTACAACGATAGGATAACGAACAGAAAACGATCTTTACCCTGGATGGGTGAACGAACAAAACCAACATTGATAAGCTGTGTTTGTAAGTGTTCAACGTCCATACAACGTTGATCTGAGACGAGAATCGTACGGTAATCGTTGCGAAACATCAACAGGAATAGTGCGCCCGTCTACATGCTNAACGTTGATCTGAGACGAGAATCGTACGGTAATCGTTGCGAAACATCAACAGGAATAGTGCGCCCGTCTACATGCTAAAACACTTTACAACATTAATTCATTCTATCAATAATATGTTCTGGAAGAAAATAAAAGGCAATCTTCACAGGTGCGCAAATCAACTGTTCATTGTGTTCATACAGTTTTGGAAAGTAATATATCCCACCTACAGATTAAACTATTTCCAGCNGCAAATCAACTGTTCATTGTGTTCATACAGTTTTGGAAAGTAATATATCCCACCTACAGATTAAACTATTTCCAGCATTTGTTTAGAAACTTGTTCACTGTGGCCTAGTATATCATGAGACCTTAAAAGAAACAACAAACCTACAATGCTGTAATTAATATGGCCTAAGCGAAGCTTCAACATACAGTAGTTAGGAAATTCAACGACCGAGAAAATTACACGCTACGACTGCATCATTGCTGCTTAGCGAATGCCACTAAATTAGTGTGCAATCCTGTTCTAATAACTGCAAGAAAATAGACAGTAACAAATACATATATGAATACTTTGTTATTATAATACATTAAAGAAACTGCCCATTGAGTTAAAATTATAACTTGCGTTATAAAGCATGAGGCTGAAACATTTAATTTTTTTCTGATATACATAGTGCGAATATTTAAACTTCAATTTTGCGTTTAAAACAGAACGACACACTAAAAAAAGAAATATGAGCCAACACAAATTTTCTCAGCAGGAGAATCATTCTTACAAAATTCCTGTTGAAAGAAACTCTATTATAAGGAAATAACATAATGAAGTCTATTCACAGTTTCTTCGCACTTTTTTAATCAAACCTTTGAAAAATCACTTCATCTACGACGTGTATCGTTGTTTCCTGTATCACAAGCGTTTTATACTTCTGTTAACATAAAAGTAGCTTATCTTTGGTTATATTGAACTTTTACTTGTATTTCATCTATACATTTCATTTCATTTTTAATAACTATGACTAAAAACAGAGAGAATATTAGTGTGTTGGTAATGCCTAGTAAGAAATAGTTCTTAGGCAAAATATGATTACAGTGAATGCGCACGAATGCGGTGCGTTTTCCCTTTAGTGTAATTTTCTAGATTTCGTTAAGCTTCATTTGCATGAGGCGGAGGAATATCCTGGAATCAGGAATTCAGAAAAGTTGGGAATAACCGTGAATGGACTATACAAACTTGTTTTAATTAACACAACACGGCTTATTAGTGGTGCATGTGTCGATTTCGCCACACGATATGGTTATGTAATGAGTAATTAGAGCTTCAGATATTTCAAGAATTCATATGAGGACCAGCTACACTTCAAACATACGTACACTTGACCTTTTTCAGTTGAATCGCGGTTTGTAAGATGCCCCTTGGACGAATTTGAGTCAATAACTGACTTGCAAGAAAACAAGGAGCGAATGCCGTGCTACCTGCTCTGGGGATATACCTGGAACATCAGCCGACGAACAACTTACTGAGGCTCGAGTACAAGGCGGGCGGTGTCTCGCTTGTTACCAAATAAAACCGCAAAATTAGAGGATCTCCAGTTAAAGTCCGAAATGAAGACACACTATATAACATTCCAAAAAAAGTTCAGATATAATTTTTCTAATCTCCATGAAGTCATACAAGACCGACTACCAGTGGTGCATTACAGTAGCTTCTGATTACAACTGACGTTTGTATATTTCGTATGGTTGCATGAATTTAAATCAGTTCACAATAAATTTCAGCGTCATGAAAATAACCTTCCAGGGTGATCAAAACCACTGAAGAAGTGTGAGTAAAATCTATTCGAGAAGCCACAACTATGCAACACTATAACAAAACTTGCCAGCACCCTGTATGCCTAAACTGTGTCACTTTGGGAATGATGCATTTTAAATTACCGATAAACAACAATTACTATGAATCGTTATAATATAATTGGAAAGATTCCATTTTTATACGTGTTAAATGTTAACAGATTTTACTCACTACACACATACCTCTCATTGGATTCACTTACGAGGCAGATTTATCACAATCATTTAACAACAATAAGAAAATTCGAGAGAACATGTGTTCGATTCCGACCCAGCCATCATAATTTCGGTTTCCCCTGGTTTCTCGAAGACACTCCAGGCGAATGAAAGAATGGTTTATTAGTACAGACCGTAGTCGATTCCATCGCCGTTCCTGCTTTCTCTGGGCAACTTCCTCCGTCTCTAATGATTAGTAGGGACAGCCGATTTCCGCGAAAATATTTCACGACCAGTTTTATTTAACAACACCTTAGCTCATATCCACTTTCTTAGTTGGATGATCACCGGTCACGCGTCGTAGGTGTCAGCTCGCGAATCACAGACGCACACTACAGGAGTAACCTAATTTTGATTGGCCAGCCAAATAAGAAAATGTTACCTCACAAAGACGTGCGCTCAGTAAGCAAAAGAAAACTGTTGATATAATCCATTCACGGTTACTTCACACTTTCCTGAAGCCCTGCTAAAATTCTACTTTCAGGATATTCCTCCGCCTCATACAAACAAAGCTTAACTTAGTCTAAAAAAATTACACAAAGGACAACGCACCGAATACGTGCGCATTCAGTTGTAATTATATTTTGCATGAGAACTATTTCTTACTAGGTGCTACCAACACACACGTTTCCTCACTGATTTTATTCACATTTATTATAAAATAAATATTATAATTGATAAATAAAATACAGGTAAAAGTTCGATTTGACGAAAAATAAGATACTTTCATGTTTACAGAGGTATAAAACGCCGGCGATACATGGCAAATTTAGGAAATAACTAGACACGTCATACATGGTGTGATATTTTAAAGGTTTGATTGCAAAGTGCGAAGAAACCGCGACTAGTTTATATACCTGCTTTGTATTGAAACCTAACAAAAGCGGAAATCATTTCGCGAAATTCAGATGTGTCTGCGAATCGATAGTAAACCATTTTGAACACTAACGCACTTCAACGAGCCCTCACAACCCTACGATACGCATTATCGGGTAGCTAATCTTTCCTCGAAAATAACCGTATTTATAAACCATTTATTTATTATAATGTATTATAATACGCGTATACGCGCAAACACTGATTTTACAGAGAATATTTTACTAGAGAATACCACTATGTATCTTCCCATTAATCATAAGGGTCCCATTCTGAGCCCTTGCGCTTATTCCAAAAAAATAATAACACGAAATTATTTTAATGGAAATTTTTTTTCGGGACAGAAAAATAATTCTTTATTTTGTAGCGCATTCATAAATTTGGTTATTGAAACATAAATGTGGGCGTTAAAAAGTTTCAAAGTCANAATTCTTTATTTTGTAGCGCATTCATAAATTTGGTTATTGAAACATAAATGTGGGCGTTAAAAAGTTTCAAAGTCAGCAATAATTGCTGTAATTAGCACACTGTTTATAATGTTTATTCTCCAGTAAAACTGTGTTTTAAACTATGGGTATTGGCTGCTCCCGGTTTTGTGAGCACTTTTGAAATCAACNTTATTCTCCAGTAAAACTGTGTTTTAAACTATGGGTATTGGCTGCTCCCGGTTTTGTGAGCACTTTTGAAATCAATATTTGAAAAATTGTCACTGTCCACACCTGTGTAAATTTTAACGGGCACACTATAACCGGAATGCGCCCAGTAAAGTTGGTAACGACGGAGGGAAAGTAGTTCCATGATTTCACGTTTGGTAAAAAAGTGTTTGGTAAACGTTTTTTAATACTGATGTAATTTATTTGGCTTTCTGTTTTTTTAATGATTATAAGTGTAAAAACGAGCAAATTAGTGAAATATTTACTTTTCCAATAATTCCACACTTTCACTTGGCCGACGCATGAATTAAGTGATCAGGCCCGTGGCAATGGTAATTCCATATATGGTGAAAGAATACGCAATGTGCATACAAGATCTTGAGCAGGTTTCGAAAGTGCTCAGTTCACCGTTGACAGCCTTTACAAAGCGGTCTCTTTTCATAACAGATTGCTTTACGAAAATCTTATAGTCACCGCTTGAATACCTTAGGAAACAGAACATTCGCGGAGCTCGTTTATGGTAATTTCCATCGCCATCACAATGCTCCCGTATGGCATGAAGTGATCTGGAGTCGTTTAATATTGTTTACTAGCGATTGTCTTTCGCCCTTTCGCACCCACTTTAATTTTACGATTTCAGGTATTGCAAACAAAAAGGAATTATGAAGCGAGCTCAGCGGTGTGTGGTGAACTGTTGCAAAGTAAGCTGTGTTTTTCTCTGTGCTATACTTGATCGTTTGGTAGTTTACACATCGGCCACTGAAACGTAGTCATGCAGTTGACGTCACAGCACGTGCCTAATTGGTGCCTCACCGCTCTCTCGTGAACTGGTTCCTGCTGCGTGCGTCTAGTACGTACAGCACTGAGCACGCACCAGCCAACCTTGCAACACTTCATCATACACCAGTGTGCGTGCTGTACTTAAGTCTACACAACGATTGCTTCGTTGACACAGCCAATGAGCTATAGGCTAAATGTTCGCCTAGAGTAATATGAACCTGACCTAGACCAGTACGGCGGTTTGCGTTGGTCATTGAGCTTCGCAGTGAGCAACTAACACCAAATATAACCTGCACGCGCATAACGTACACCATAGTGTGCACTGGGTCGACTGGGTTAAGACAGTGGCACCGCGGAGAACCACTGGCTAGGACGCGGGGCGACGTCAGGAGCACAGCTATCTACGACGGCGACTTGCGCAGAGCCACCCACGCCACCAGCCAGCCGCGCCTGACAGCAGCGCGCAAGTGGATGCCTCCCAAACACAGATAAATTGCGCCAACTCGGCCTTAACGAGGTTTCCCTCGTGCCCTCGCGCGTTTAATGCACTTGTCGCCGTTATGTGTGGGCCGTTGGAGGGAGCAGCTGCNCGCCGTTATGGGTGGGCCGTTGGAGGGAGCAGCTTCGCCACGACGCACATCTGGAGCAGCCGGACATTGTGGCAGATACCTGCTGATGAACTTCTAATTTTCATATCGATGTATCTAGTCATGATAGTGGCACAGAGTATTTAATATTACAGAGGTAAAATAGCAGCTGATGAACTTAACATACTATTCCCACTATACTAGTTCACGTTTGACACATTGTATAATAAGTGAAATCATGGTCGGTGCTGTACAGGTCCAGAAGGTAGCCCTAACGCGGGCATTGCCTTTCTCTGGGAGATGCTATTGGTTACTGCTGACACACCAACAATTTAATAATGGGTTGTTTCTTGTATAATGGATCCACTGAATTCCTTTCAATAGGTTGCACAAGATCAGGTATTTGTAAGGAATTTGTAAGTTTCTTTTGCAACACCTGAAAGGGATATTTAATGTGCGCGTAAAGAGGTTATTCCGCGAACCCCGCCGTACACGCCACCAAAATGGCGCCATTAGCCAGCAGCATGTCGGATCGCCTTTCGCCAATCAGCGCCTGGCAACTTACTCGCCAGCCAACCAATAGGGAACCATTCGCAGGACGCAGTAGCCAGTTAGATACAAGTAACAAGAACCGTCCCAGAGTCTAGCGCAACCAATCAGAGAATGGGTACGCCCACATCAAAGGAACCGCTACGCCATTTCGTATCTGTGTACTTGTTTACTCTGTGATAGTGGCGAGTCGGGTTTAATCCCTGGTGGGTCACTTACGAATTTTCGCATGTGGGAATCGTGCCGGACGATCTCCCGTTTCCTCCGCCCTTTCATTCCGGCGCTGCTCCATACTCACCTCAATCACCCTCGTCGGATCTCAAGACCTCGCTGTTAAGAGCCGCCCGACTCTCTTCACTTACTCACTCACTTCAGCCACAGCACATTCTCCCCAATAATAGATTTATCCTGCCTGTGCAGGGAAATAACTTAACTAACTGAACCATTGCATTCAACATACGGCATTGCAACACTTGTAAGTCGCAAAAAAAAATCGCTTTATGACGTAAAAATTTGGACACAAAATAACAAAGTGAAACAAAAATCCTTTGCTTATTATCGTTTATTACTGGCTCAGAATACTCCAGGACGTGTGAAATCACATTTGGAGCTATCTCAACACGAATGTAAAAGGATTTTTTTTGCTATCTCTGCCTTTTCATTACATCTGTTGCATGTTAGACTGGACTTTTTAGTACGAGATTTAAAGAACACTGATCACCTGAGATTCGTAAGCAGACAGCAAACGCATGCAAGACAAATCGTAATTCTATAATTAGCAGGGAGCCATGCCACAATAATTTCTACACACGTTTAATAAACATTCGCATACCTCTATGTATTTTCAAGCAGACACGACAGCATCGAAATTGCATCCATGGATTCTCTTGCGTATCAACAGTCAAAGGGGTGCGTTTACGTTCAATGCTGAAGCAGTAAAATATTTTCCATTATAAAACATCATTTATCAGATTTATGGAGGGAGACTATCGAGTCAGTCCAGTAGTCTATGCCTGCGAGTTTATCCATTATACAAAAATATTTTTCTTATAAGGTTGAAGTTGCACCTGTTAGGTAGCACACGATCCTGCTGATTCGCAGTGCGTGATTTAGATATATAGCTTATAACATACTTTTTTTTTTAGTACCGCAGTTGTATGACATGGAAAATTTTGGCAACAGATCGTACATTGCAATAATGTAGATTTATCGATATGTGAAAAATGTTTCGATTGTGCAAGATTTCATACTCTAGGCGATTTTCGGTATCAGGGGCATGAAAATGTTTCCAATATTCAGAAAAGTATTCAGATGTGACAAAGAGTTACTCGAAAACTTGCGATATATCGAATCGTATGGAAACTATGTTTGCAAGTGGTTATTGCACAATCCTGTTTTAAACCTACCTGGCATTTGAACTGCGAGCTGATCAGTAGCAGCATCGTGGCCGTTATTAAAACGGCTCACATATTCACCTTGTATCCTAGATTACTGAAAACTTCACAACCACTCATTTAATTAGCTTTGCCGGTAATTTTACTTTAGTTGACGCTGCAAAAACACATATTCACGCAATACCCACGGTTCACAACACACCAAACCAGAACCGATTACGTTATAACAGCGGAAAACGCATTAACACAGTAAACATAACGAAACTGATACGGTAAGATGGCGCAAGCACTGGTGAACTGCGTGGAGTTACTGCGCAATACAACAGTACAAAACACGCCCGGACCTACAGAGCATCGCTCGCATGCACTCATCTACGTACGTATGGTGTGTTGTGTACCGTGCATTCGACCGCTGATATTACATTCCACATAACAGGGATCCAGTGTTTCTCATTGTGCATGGCTCTAGCAATAAACAGAAGCATTTCCGGACCTATGCACATTATTTCTGACTCTTTACATGTCCTGAATGCATACCCACAGTTTTGACGTGTATTTAGGAGATAATTCAAAATAATTCAATAACATGTATACCATATTCAATAACATGTATACCATATTCAATA
>NQII01012606.1:0-22316 GCA_002778355.1 Clitarchus hookeri
CACATCTTCCGAGTTTGGATTCATTCCGACCATTCTTTACTGGGTGTTGCAGTTTTCACAGTCAGTAGTGTATTTCCAAATATTTTGTGCATTATTTATATTAATATTGGAAATATAAAATTATTTATTTTTATTTTTCTGCAGCAACAGAATCTCGATGGAGGCTCCTATCCAAGACGTGAACTAAGGATTTAAGTCCACAACTATTTAGACTTCTGTATATCAAGAGATAGTCTCGCCGCAGTGAAAACACATGCGATTTCATATAGATTGGCCCTTTAGCCTCTCATAACTAAGCAGTTACGATAGCTGTCGAGATGACTCGCCCTCTTCATAGAAGAACTATAGCCAAATATTGTTGAAATACAGCTCATTTCCCTGCATTAACTTTCATGAAATACTTATTTTAAAAATGCACAAGCAAAACTGGAAGTGACACATAGCTTCTATCTACCCAGAAGCAGGAATCCAGCTGGCACGCAGGCTGCTGTTACCGTGATCCCTCTCTTAACAAAATTATTCAAAAACAAACTAAATCATCTTTGCGTATGCCTCAGACATGTTTATGTTANATCTTTGCGTATGCCTCAGACATGTTTATGTCAGTGGTACCTTAGACAAGTTGCGGGGGTAAATACCACAGTGCGACTTCCTGAAGAAAATATTTTTGTGCCAGATGTTTGAACCATTTATATGCATAAAAATATCTCTGAATACCTAAAACTTTAACTAAACAATATATAGCAACACAATGTATCAAATAGATGTCATGTTAACCAGTCCTTGGGATATTGCAACAGAATATTCAAGAAACCTGTCCAGTTTACCCAAGAATTTTTTAAAATCAGAATCAGTGAACATGGCAGTGCACCAAACCTCCAGGAAACATCGCCTAAAAATTCAGGCAAGATCACTTTTAATAACCTCTGAGATAGTCACAAGTAGAAAATGATATCACTCAATGTGAATAATTCACAGTTCATCAAAGATTTTGAATTATACACCTCAGCAATTGTGGCTCTGTCACACACTTAATGGAAATGAAACTGCAAAGTATTTAAGGTAATAATAAATTTATTTTTTTCAGTAACATACACGGAATACATACCATCATGATTTTAATGTCAGAAAAGGCTGCTATTTCCCTAAAATATTACGAAATTAATATTATGGATATTTATGAAAAATAATTTTTGGAAATTTTTATTAGCTTTGGTGCAGGAAATGTCATGTAAATTAAAGGACCCCTCCTACTTATGATACGAAGAGGTATATAAAAATCTAGATAAACACCCTTAATTACAAAACTATAACATTTGTGTCGTGAGCTCTGACTAATAACAGCACTTAAGAAATATTTCTCGAACACTATATTGTGGCTAACATTTGCCAGATACCTATACAAAGAATCATGCCCCTCTAAAAGGAATTTTATTATGAAGTTAATCTGCATTTCATCTACCTTCTCTATAAATGTCCAACACTGAAATTACTGGGCGAAACACTGGTTATGTAGTTTTAAATGGGATTTGAGGAAAGAATAGCACGTAAAAAGTAAGCCGGTAAGTGGTAGAAGTCCCCAAAATGTGGCAAGTCAAGTCACGAGACCACTTTTTAAATTATGGCCGAAGACTTTCAATCGGTATCGAGAAGTGCTTTAGGTGATCGTACAATATGTCGTGAGGAAGTTGCAATTGGGTTTAATGGACTAGCTGTTGCCCATAAGTTTATAGGAACACTACAAAATACAACCCGTCACTCATAGTGCAGTGGTGCACAGCACATCTTCGCTGGACTCTGTAATGTAATAATGAAAAAGCTTCCTGTGGAGTAACAAGTTACTTTATATGGTGTGGCAATACGATACAATTGTGTGTGTGGCGAATGTTACTTACATTACGATATTGTTCACTCTTGATTTTCAGCATGAGAGTACACCTGACCTTACATCCATAGAACATCTTCGGAATATTTTGGAATGTCTCTTGAAAACCAGATAAGCCAGCTCACAAAACACCATAAAGTTGTTCATCATGATGGATGAATGGAACAAAACAACTACCAAACTACCACAGCCACCTTACGTAATTTGGTGGAATGTTTCGCTACGAAGGCAGCCAAACGGGACATACATCATACCTATATCATACCGTATTCTGATAAATACATTACTATATGTTTCAGTGTTTAATGGTCACATATTGTACTTATGTAAGTGCTAGCTTCTCTGCTTTATAAAGTTTATTTATTAGAAACCGAAAATATCTAAACTCGAATTATTTCGGGATGACGTTTTAATAATTAATCTTACGATGGAGAAATGTTATGGAAGTATAGGCACATAGACAAAAGGTTATCTCTGTATTATGCCTTGAAACAGTAAGACGAATGCTAAAGTTCCACCTCTTTATGAGCTGCAAAACTGTGTTTGCAGTTAAAGGCGATAAGTTATTTTTAATGTGTGCCAATGCCACCCTTCCCACTCACGTATTCCTGCACCTAAAAAGGAAAAAAAAAACTTTTCGTATGTGGAGCCCTTAAAAATTAACTTAAAAACAATGATTGTATACTGAATGGGTACTGCTCGGAAATTGTGGTGCAATTTCGGCAAACAACAAGCTGTGTAAATTCTCAATTTTTCGCTCCTGACACTAGTCATCTTGATCCCATTCATTATCAGCACTCTTGGGGCCATGGATTTATGCCTGACCCTTATTATTCAACTGTGGCTCTTAAGTTGCCCAAAAATCTTAGGTTTTGTTACGTCCAACCAACTATATCGAAACTTGGAGGACTGATTTGATATTTGAAGACGGCCTGCTGAGTATCGTTGGGAGAGGGGTGAAGGTGCACTGAGTTGAGTATCGTTGGGAGATGGGTGAATGTGCACTGAGTTGGGGGATAGAAATTTACATCTCTGTGTTTTTGTTGAACTAGCAGCACTGTGAGAGCAGCTAGAAGTAGTAAGTGGTGATGCGGTCGCTCCAAATGAGCACAGCAGCTGTGGTATTGTGATGCAGGCCTGGATCCCGCCGGCCCATTGTTCGAGAGCCAGGACCCGCGGGTGCGGCTCGACTCCTCGGACGCCCAGTTCGTGGACGTGATACACTCCAACGGCGAGAACCTCATCCTCGGCGGCCTCGGCTCCTGGCAGCCCATGGGCCATGCCGACTTCTACCCCAACGGCGGCCGCATGCAAAAGGGCTGCAGTAACATCTTTGTCGGCGCCGTCACCGACATCATCTGGTGTAAGCCTTCTCCCCGCCACGTCTTAACAGTGAACTTGAAATGTTGGTGTGGCCTAAGACTGATTATACAAAGCAAGCACGAAATGTAGCTAAATACATTAGTAGGCGAAACATAAACCATAGTTAACTACTGATGAAATTTACGGATCTTCATAATTCATTAGTTCAGAAAGATGTTGATGGTCCATTGGCTGCACACCGACCAGATTCTTCACACTTGTAATTGGTTTAGAGCGCTTTTGATTACTGGTATGTTTTATATTTCATCATACTGATTCACGACTCGATACATGTCACCACCTATGTCGCAACAAAGAGATGCCCTTAAATTATTACTTAAGACAGTTCATCATCTTCCAATAAAATATCACTCGTTGTACATATACAAAATTCTGTTGGATAAACTTTACACCAAAGAGACAGTGAGGAAATGCATTTCTTCCCATTATGATTTCCTGCAGTTTTATTCTACAAGATACATTGGCAGATTTAGCACGTCGGGTAACGTTTCTTCTGTGATACATATACGTGCTGAGGCAACTTACTCATCTTGGCACAGAAGGATATACATCGAGTGACGATCAAACAGACAAGTTTATTTACATGAAACCTCGTCCGAGATCATACTTGATGCACAGCACCAAACATATTGCGGAGCTAACAGAACGGCGGGTCTGGCGAAAAATGTTTCCATTGAGAAGCCTCATTTCTAGGCATGCTTAATTCACATCATCAAACGGCTGATGCAGGCAACATGACACATCACGCAAGAGTGGACAACAATACCAGGTCACAATCAGTGCTGGTTAAAACTGCTCCACATTAAGGGGAATACATTTATCATGGCTCCAAGTGGGTTGCATTCACCATGAAGTTCATGCACAGTACATGGCAAAATAAACTTCACGTCACCAGTCCTGTGGTTTCCACATCGAGTCAGGGCCACTTTATTTTGTTCAGTATTATTTGGTAGCTCGTGACGAAATCATTGGTAAGCTAAACGTCATTCACTTTTAATAATGGTTGACACCCTAAATGGGCCTCTATATAATGAGAGCAATTTATTTGTAACAAACTCAGATTGATTACTGATATGCGCATATACTAACGCCAGCTCCACGATTTGCAAGTTGTGTTCCTTCGCCTTGTTTGTTCTTCTGCGTGTATCAGCAGCATGATATAATCGCTGTTTTTACCAATTGACGAATTTCTTGCAATATTTTCTCGTGGTCAGCCTCTTCAATGTTTTTATTGTCATGTTCCGGTTTGTCAATAGGGTGGGTTTAGCCACTTGTACTGCCGTAAGGTATGTTACAGAGTTTACCAGTCTGGCCAGTGGAAGAGTGAATTACGTTGTTTTCTCCATTCTGGAAATTCGCGGAGACCTGATAATTAAATTACCAACTGCCCATTTGGCTGGTTGCAGTTNGTTGTTTTCTCCATTCTGGAAATTCGCGGAGACCTGATAATTAAATTACCAACTGTCCATTTGGCTGGTTGCAGTTCCGGAATACGAGATTCCTCGTTGGCAAATACAGTGCAGTTGTCAAAATTTAACGTTATGCCATAATGTGCTAAGAAATCCATACCAAGTATAAGAGGTGTGATAAATCCCTTCACCATTAAACATATTGCTACTTTCATTTTACCAATACCTTCTACATTTAATAAAGCCTGTCGATTTACTAATGTGCTAGTCCGAGATGCAAATCTGGTATTTACGGGTATTAGGGATGCGAACATTTGCCCGTTCCAGCGAGTAATAAATATTCCGAAAGACAACTCACTTCAGTCTCGCTGTCTAGTAATGCGGTACACGGAATCCCAAGAATGGTCACATTAACTTCTGGACATAGAGGTTAACACAATAATAATTCTACCCCAGAACTTTCATACAACAAAAATACTCTCTCGTTCTCACATAACAGAACTGTAAGAATGTTATGGCATATAACTGGCTCCGATGATTCTTGCACCCTTTTTAAAGCACTACTGGCATACATTAGAGTGCCGCCAATACTGACCAACACTAGTTTGACTTGCTTTGCTTGAATTTACATGGTAAGGGGTAATACTGGCGCTGCGGTGAAAATGGTGGCGCAAATGGATTCACAATCGTCTCTCCATTTCGTGTATCTTTTGGCGGAGTATTCCCACGCTTCTAACTAGGTTGGCTGTATTCCCCTGTGTTATTGACGTGAATAGGGCTTCGATCACGTCTTGAATCACAACGTCACTCTGAAGTACATTCGTTACTAGTTTGATTACTTCGCGGCGTCTTCTCATTATCGCTGCCATCCGATCTGCTTCGTTTCCTATTATCAGATCGGTAATTTTCGTGTAATGGTTCATCGGAATGGTCATTATAACGATCTCCTTTTTTATGTGAGTGGCCAGGCCACTGAACAGTGTGGTAAGTATTGGTTTGATGCACTTGGTGAACCGGAAGAACCTGGATGATCTGTATGTGTGTTACCTTGAGACATCGTTATTAAAAGAGCGTAATGTAGGAGTTTGTCTCGTTATTGCTGCACTGAAGTGATAGATCCTNACCTTGAGACATCGTTATTAAAAGAGCGTAATGTAGGAGTTTGTCTCGTTATTGCTGCACTGAAGTGATAGATCCACTCGCCCAATTTAATTGATAATGGTGGGGAAGTTGAAGAAGAACCATAGTAACGAACTTCTTAAATAAACTATTAAACGAATTATATTAACGGCAAAAACATGAAAAACCTGTTGAACAACTACGATTAGGAGAACATATTATTAAGTTTAAGGTTCTATANATTAACGGCAAAAACATGAAAAACCTGTTGAACAACTACGATTAGGAGAACATATTATTAAGTTTAAGGTTCTATATACAATACTTATATTATGTAGAGGTAAAAACTTAAATAATACTGATTATCAAAAGGAACAATATTGACAATTATAATTACCAACATATTTACAGTAACAGTTATGTACATAATAAATGCAAAGAATATTGGCAATGTAAATTTACATATATTCTAACATAACATTAAGGTAGGGTATTATGTACAAAGAGGACTTAAAAAATAAGTTGAGGTATGTACAATGAACCATTTGGCATCAGAATGTCAACCATCATTATGTGGCAACCTTAATTTAGTGTGGTGTCCAAGAATGAAAGACTGCATTTATTAACATTTACAAATACAACAGAAACATTAAAATATATAGAAAAATATTTACATGAAAGAAAAAGAAGAAAAAAACTATGTACAAAAATTGAGTTAAAGATGACTTGAGAATCACTGACTCTAATGAAAATGAATCACTGAATTTTGAAAATTATTTGTTGGAATTGCCTTTACCCGCACTCGATATGTGCCAATACTTACCACTCCACACTGCACTGTAGAAGATTCTATAGGAGTCAGCAAACTATTTTAGCGATAGTTATGGTGGTAGGGTGATGGTGAAATCTAGGAGACGTCGGTGAGGATGTAGTTCCATTGGGTTGTAGTCTGCAATGGCTTCAATGTAGGGGTTGTGGTGACGCCATGCTCGTCTGAAAAATTTGTTGGCTAGTCTGCTAATGAGGTCCAACGGGTGATCGACGCTGGCCATTTTGTAGAGTGGGTTGGCTGGAGTATATTTTGGTAGCCCAAGTTTAAGTCTCAGACCTTCATTGAAAGCTGTAACAATGGGACGGAAGGATGTATGTATGCCCACACAGGAACACCATGAAGAATGATAGAAAGAACAAGAGCTTTCCAAAGTTGGATGTGGACCGGTTGAAGAATTGGAGAGGTATGTGATAGGATTGGTCGGAGAGCATACAATGCAGACTTTGTTTTAGCATTTGACATAGGAATGTGTGAATGTCAAGTTAGTGCTGGATTTAATGAAAACCAAGATAACATGCCGATGTGTTCGAAGTTTGTGGTCCAGCATGATCGGAGGTAGTGGTGGCTTCCTATGGCGCTTGGTAAAAAATGTGTCCATGGTTTTCTTTGGATTAGGAGTCACTCGCCAGCGCAAAAGTATGACATAATTGTGCGGACGGCATTTTGAGTACTGGCTGCAAATATTTGAGCTTCTTCGCCTGTAAGGAGAGGGGCCGTATCATCAACATATTGCAGTTTCTGAGTAGAAGGGATATTTGAAATATCTGCTACAAAAATAGGAAAAAGAGTAGGGCTTAGTAGGGCTCCTTGAGGCACTCCTGCATGAATAGGAAGAGGTGAAGATTAGAGTGCCGTCGATTTGTACAGAGAAGGAGTGGTTTGAAAGGAAACTGTGGATTACAGTGATGAGGGGTTCTGATAATTGAAATTGTCGAAGTTTTGTTAGAAGCGCAGCATGATNAGGAAACTGTGGATTACAGTGATGAGGGGTTCTGATAATTGAAATTGTCGAAGTTTTGTTAGAAGCGCAGCATGATGGACGAAATCGAAGGCCTTTGCTAAATCAAGAAGTATGAAAATAGAATTTTCGTGGGTGCAGAAACTGTGCGTGAATGTGTCAATGGCGATGCCCGCAGCGCGGAGAGCGGAATGGCCTTTACGAAATCCGAACTGTGTATGAGGGAGTATGTTTAGTTCGTCAATGGCGAGAGTGGGATGTGATAGGAGTAATCTTTCAGCCACTTTGGAAATCACTGAGAGTAGCGCNAGGAAACTGTGGATTACAGTGATGAGGGGTTCTGATAATTGAAATTGTCGAAGTTTTGTTAGAAGCGCAGCATGACGGACGGAATCGAAGGCCTTTGCTAAATCAAGAAGTATGAAAATAGAATTTTCGTGGGTGCAGAAACTGTGCGTGAATGTGTCAATGGCGATGCCCGCAGCGCGGAGAGCGGAATGGCCTTTACGAAATCCGAATTGTGTATGAGGGAGTATGCTTAGTTCGTCAATGGCGAGAGTGGGATGTGATAGGAGTAATCTTTCAGCCACTTTGGAAATCACTGAGAGTAGCGCAATGGGCGGTAGGACAGGAGTTGTGAGTCGTGTTTGGGGACAGGAACAACAATAATATGTTTCCAGGATATGGAAAAATGACATGTCAGAGATATGGCATTGATGATGAGGATAAGATAGATTGTTCCCGTTGTGTGTCAGTGATCGTAAGATACATGCAGCAAACAGCATCAGTTCCTGGGGCAATTGAGTATCTGAATTTTTGTATTGCAGTGTCAACTTCACATGGAGTGGCCAGAAAGCGACCATCGATAGGAGGATTGGAATCTGGAGTGGAAGAGAGTTGGCAAGGTCACTGCCAGGGGATCCAGGAGGGAAATATTTGAATTAAATGTAGAAGAGAAGTGAGTAGCTAAAAGTTGGACTTTGTTATAAGGTAAGTCAATAGTTGAGCCAGCACAAATGATGGGAGGAATGGTCCTGGGTTTAGAATGAAATATCCTGATGAATTGCCATGTAGTGCCATTGGATAAGAGGAGAGATTGTAATTGAATTACCTGTTGTGCTGTCCAGTATGATACTGCCCATTTTATTTGGCAGTGTAGTGAATGGTATTGATGTACATAGTCAGCAGTGCGAGTACATGGTCATCGTCCCCTGGCTCTGTCTCTATAGCGGATTAGAATTCGAAGGTGATGAGGGAATGGGTCACCAGCTTTAGGTGGGTGTTGCTTAGGAATGTGTTTGTCTGCTGAAATGAGGAGGGCTTTCGTGAATTTAAGAATTGCAGCATCTAAATCATCTGGAGTGCGAGGAACTTGTGATACATCGATGTGACATTCCAAGGTATGTTTGAAATTATCCCAGTCTGCCTTGTGGAAATTGTAGTGAGGAGTTATAATCGTGAGATGTCGCTTTGTGGAAGTGGTCTCGGCATAAACTGTTAAATTATCTGAATCAAAATAATGGTGGTGCGAATTGAGAAATTCGAATATCTTGGAGGTAAGGAAAACATCCAAAGTAGAAGGTAGAAAGTTCTCATGAGGGGAAAAGAGGAAGGTGCATATACTACAAGATTGGTGGAATGGACAAAGTTTGAAAGGCCCCTGCCATGGACCATGGTAGTATGGCAGCCCCAGCTGACATGTTTACTACTACTGTCCCCAGCGATAATTATATTGTGGTCGAGAAGTACCAAGCATTGAAGAGAGGATGTGGGAAATGGACCACGAGGAGGAATGTAGCAAATGACAAAGGTAAATGCAGGATGGAAGCCAGTCAAGCAGACTTCTATAGCCTCAATGCCAGAAAGAAGAGGAATATAATTACGTTAATGTGGAGTACAGTTTTTGACGGGAAGAGAGACTCCACCAGGGGGAGCAGCTTCCCTATCTGGACGGTGACATGTGTATCATGGGATATGAAAATTTATTTTAGGTGTTAGCTAGGTCTCTGTGATGCTAAATTAAGAGGATGATGTTTGTCTAAAAGTAGNGAGGATGTGGGAAATGGACCACGAGGAGGAATGTAGCAAATGACAAAGGTAAATGCAGGATGGAAGCCAGTCAAGAAGACTTCTATAGCCTCAATGCCAGAAAGAAGAGGAATATATTTACGTTAATGTGGAGTACAGTTTTTGACGGGAAGAGAGACTCCACCAGGGGGAGCAGCTTCCCTATCTGGACGGTGACATGTGTATCATGGAATATGAAAATTTATTTTAGGTGTTAGCTAGGTCTCTGTGATGCTAAATTAAGAGGATGATGTTTGTCTAAAAGTAGTCTTAATTCAGGAGAGCGGTGTAGGAGAGACCTGGCATTCCAAATAAATATGGAAGTCATGACTTAAGAGGATTAGGATTGGGTGTGTCAGGCTGTTTACAGCTGTCACAGACGCCAAAGATTGTGGAGAGATCAAGTATTAAAATTTCACATTTGTCTGCTAAACTTTTGGCTGTTTGAAAAACCTGGAGAGGTGTTTTTAGTTTCTGTAGTGTTTGGAATACATCTTATTTTGTGAATCATGTCATAATATCTTCCAATGAGGAGATGAGTGATAGGTCGGAACTATCAAGAGATGGAGAGGACGGAGTGGATTGATTGGAGATGCCAGAAAGAGTGTTGGTCAAGGATTTTCCTGGAGAGAGAAATTATTGAGAGAGAGGGAACTAGAGGATTTGGATTGTAATTTTTAGATTGTAGATTTTCCTGTAATTTGCAGGTACAAGTTTCAAGGTATTCGATTCTTTTGGGACAGCCTGAGTAGTTTGCTGGGTGTTCACCTGTTTTGCATAAGCAACACGTGGGCTTGGCATCTTTCGGTCTTTCACATTGGGTGGACATATGAGAGCCCCCACATAGAACACATCTGACATTCCCATTACAGTTTTGGGTCGTATGTCCGAAACCCTGGCACCTGTAACATTGGACCATCTTGCCTGCTTCACGATAAAGCTCTACTTTGATGGCCAGACATGTAGATTTGTCAGTTTGAGGACCTGTTGGAGTTATGATGCCCCATCAAGCACAATAAAGAGTAATGAGAATGTTTCTGGGAATTCGCCTCTACTCTCTGTGTGGAGGACATTGGAGTGACATATGTTAAGTTCTGTGAGAGATTCTGATATGTCTGAAATTTGAGTACCTATGTGAAGATTACTGATGACCATGCGGGCATTATGGTCTTTCGGGCAGGTCCATGTATTAAAAGGAATGTTTTGTGAATGTAGGATGGATAAAAATATTTGGTGGTCATTCTTGCATCCCATTTGGAATGTTGAGGAGTGCTGGTAATGTGTTGCTTTTAAAGCCATTTGGAATTCAAATCATAGTGATAACATGAGTTTAATGGCATTAGGGGAAAGACCAGTTTTGCAAACAATGAGAGGTTGTTTCCTATTTTTGATTTTGAAGTGAATCAGGAATAGTGTTGTTTGACGTCTGATGACGAGTTGAAGATTACGATGTCGCAATTGAAAGTGCGGAGGAAACAGGTGGTTTAAATTGTATGTCAAGTGGAATCATCATCAGTACTGGATGCATGGGAAGTGGCATTTGTATGGTTTCCTGAGTTAAATCTGTAATGGTGTATGCGAAAGCTGTCGTTGTTGTTTAGGAACCAGCATCTTTAAAGTCTGGGAAGCAATTTTTTTTAATGATGAGTGCCTGTTGTACAGTCATCTTGTTCCTCACTCCAATTAACAGTGATTGTGTCTGCTGTTGTGGAGCATTTACCTAAGCAGCCTTCTCAGACTTCCATCTTGTCAGGCGTGGGTGCAGTATTTTGTAATGGAAGAAGTGTAGTGTTGGTAGAAGAAGTAGCACAAATGTTTGCTGGAGTGGTTGTGATTGAAGCAGTGTTCTAGACAGTGGTTGTTGAGATGGTGGATTTGGGTTGTTGGGGATCAGGCAACTGAAATGACTTGAATTTGAGGGGTTCCCCGTGTGATGACTCCCACTAATAGGATGTTTCACTGGGGGGCCAGTAACAATTGTCTTAAAAGAACTGGATTGACGGAGATGTTGGAAGTGGGTGGAGCAAGTTTAAGTGCTTGAATGAAGTTTTGATATTTTTTGGAAGAGGACGAATTACAAGAGAGAGAGAGAGAGAGGTGTGGTTGTATGTGATTAAGAAGGAATGCCTTGAATTTGGGAAAGATTAGGAGAGGCGAGACCTTGTCGCGAAATAATAGAGTTCTCTTTTGTATGGAGAGCCGGATCTGTGTAAATGGCCGTTTCGTCATTGTATGCATTATCATGTGCTTGGTTGGGCTGAATTGGATGAATAGAGAGTGATGATCCGGTGGCAGAGATTGGCTGGGACATGTTGTGGTGGTGAAAGTGGTAGTTGCAAGAGACAGAATACTTGATTATGTTGTGATTGCTGATTTTGCAGATTGGTAATATTTCTGTGTTATATGGTGCAGATGTGACTGGTCTGGATCATAGGAACATTGTAAACAGAGTCATCATATATGTGTAATTATTTTCGTTTTAGATTTGAATTTTGGTGGCAGTAAATCAGGTGTTGGCCAGTTATGGCCGCTGCCATGAAGAGGAGGTGTTTTATGTTGTGATCAGGTTGAGTTTTCTGAAGAGTATAAGACATCAGCACGATTTCTTGGATCTTTGGTATCTGTAATTATGATATTGAAAAAGACTTAAAGGGGTAAACTGCTATGTATAGGATGACTTTGGTCCAAAGAATACAGTGATCATTATTATGACCAGTTGCTACTGTTTTTCCTCCGGGTGATTACTTGTGGTCGCTGGATGAGGGAGACCTTGATGGATAAGGTGGCAAAAGAAGGGGCTGTAGCTTACTGCGAAGTTGGTGATCAGCCACGCTCAAGTTGGTGAAAAATATTACAGGTGATCAGGGTTGATCAAGTGTCTACTCAGTGACATTAAAATTGTGACATGACAGTTTGCATCACTCCATGAGAAGGTTTGATCAGAAATGTATTTTTCGGTAAGAAAATGGCAATCAGAAAGGAAAAAGTAATCTACATTTAAGAATGGCGAGTAGTGATCATGGTGAGATATTTTGCTGTTGTATTGTCCATGGAACATGTAGTGAACAGCTGCGCCATCTATGAGAATAAGTATGGACTGCTGAATGAAGGGGGCAAGGCGCCAGCCACGAATTTGTCTCGCGTTGTTAGCGACTTAGCGGCATAATGCCCGTCACTTGGCACGCATTTGTATGTTTGTTCTCAGTCGACACTGTTAAATGTATGGCTGAGGTTTTGTTCTGCATTTCTCTATGCGATGGACCGCCTTCCAGCGAATTGCATTCACAACAATGAATCCTTTTATCCATGGCAATAAAATTACAATCCACTTAATAAAATTATTTTATAGCCACAATCCAAAACGGCTTCCTTGCTGGTTGCTTAAGTTATGTATTTAAATTTTCACCGTTCATGGAACAGTAATAAAATCCGTTTGTGGCTTTACTGGCTGTCTCATGACATAGTCCAATCGTTTCTAATTCCTTCTGCCTCATATACTATCGGCGCCATTTCTGAGATGATACGAATAGGAAACCACAAACTATTACCACCCCGCAAAGCAGTAAAGGGAAACTTTTTATTCAATTATATTATTTTAATAGTAATTTTATAAATGGGAATAAATGTTTGACTGGTCTTATAATATAAATTTTCTTATAAATTTATATGGAACGCCTCTTAATTCAAATATAGCTCGAACTCTATTTCAGTGACGACTTGGGTTTTTAGAACAAAACATCTTGAAACGATTGGATAAAATTTATGATTGCTTTTTCATAAACTTACTGCTCTTCATGATGAAAAATAAATAATATCTTGAATAACTTTAAATTCAAACTAAGTATTTTTACATTTTTAATAGTCGAACACAATTTACATAAATACTGCTGCTAAAAAAAAATGAAGATAACATATATCACAGTCGATTCTCCACAAAATTAAATAGCATTTTATATATGGATTATTGCAGAAGTTTTTTGTATATCACAAATACTAAAATAAACACAGATAGACAGGAAAACAGCGTATGGAGAAATCAGCAGAAGGATTAAAACAGTTATCACAAACGAAACGAGATAAAAACACCAAAAAGAGTAATCCAACAAAAGGACAATATGTGTATAGAGATATTAGCAGATATACCTGGACGACACAACATAACATTTTCGTTGTTTCGTTAACAGAAATCTGTTCCCGTCTTCAGGTATACACTGAGGCAACAAAAGTCATGTGATACCTCCAAATATCGTGCTGGACCTCCTTTTTCCCGGCGAAGTGCAGCAATTCGACGTGGCATGGACTCAACAAGTCGTTGGAAGTCACCGGCAGAAATATTGAGTCATGCTGCCTCTATATACGTTCATAATTGTGAAAGTTTTGCCGGTGCAGGAGTTTGTGGACGAACTGACTTCTCGGTTATGTCCCATAAATGTTCGATGGGATTCATGTCGGGTGATCTTGGTAGCCAAATCATTCTCTGGAATTGTCCAGAATGTCCTTCAAACAAATCGCGAACAGTTGTGGCCCGGTGACATGGCGAATTGTCATCCATAAAAATGCCATCGTTGTTTGGGTACATGAAGTCCATGAATGGCTGCAAGTGGTCCCCAAGTAGCTGAACATAACCCTTTCCAGTCAATGATCGGATCAGTTGGACCAGAGGACCCAGTCCAATCCATGTCAAACCAGCCCACATCATTATGGAGACACCACCAGCTTGCACAGTTCCTTGTTGACAACTTGAATGCATGGATTCGTGGAGTCTGCGCCACACTCGAACCCTACCATCAGCTCTTACCAACTGAAATCGGGACTCATCTGACCAAGCCACGGTTTTCCAGTCATCTAGGGTCCAACCGATATGGTCAGAAGCCCAGGAGAGGTGCTGCTGTTAGTAAAGGCACTCGAGTCGGTCTTATGCCGGCATAGCCTAGTACAGGCCAAAGTTCGTCGCACTGTCCTAACGGACAGGTCCGTCGTACGTCCCACATTGATTCCTTTGGTTATTTCACACAGTGTTGTTTGTCTGTTAACACTGACCATTCTGTGCACAAGTCGTTGGTCTCGGTCATTAAGTGCAGGCAGTCGGCAACTGCGTTGTCCATGGTGGGAGGTTATGTCTGAAATTAGGTATTCTCGGCACACTCTTGACACTGTGGATTTCGGAATGTTGAATTCCTTAACCATTTCCGAAATGTAATGTCCCATGCGTCTAGCTCCAACTACCATTCCGCGTTAAAAGTCTGTTAATTCCCGTCGTGCGGCCATAATCACTTCATAAACCTTTTCACATGAATCACTTGACTACAAATGAAAGCCCAACTAATGCAGTGCCTATTTTTACATTTTGTACGCGATACTACATCTGTATATTTCCATATTGCTATCCCATGACTTTTGTTACCTCTGTGTATATGCNACATTTTGTACGCGATACTACATCTGTATATTTCCATATTGCTATCCCATGACTTTTGTTACCTCTGTGTATATGCAGACTACGGCTCACTTCCAGACCGACTGTTAACATTGGGAAAACAAGGTGTTTTAATAGTTCGGACTCCCTATCCTGTTGTAGCTCGTGAATAATGATCACTCTTCTAACTGGATGCGTAGTTATGAATAGTTATTAGCTGGCATCTCCTCTCTGCTATCTAAGGTACTTCACTGTTGTTTTATGATGCAAATTTATTTCCCTTTTATTTCAAATTATCAAGATATACATACACATGATTACCAGGAACAATACAGACTAACTGGTAGGGGTGAAAGTAGACAAGAAAGTAAGTAACTTTCGTTACTTAACGATCTGTGGCGTCCAATCTCGCTGCTAGCGGGCGTAGAAGGAAACAAAGGCAACTAGCGACCGAACGTAGGAAAATTAACGTGTGTGACTAATATCACATCAGGCTGTTATATCTTGGGTGCTTCGTGTAGTAATAACATGGCAACACAGTTGCACTCCATAATATCAACAACCAAAGCCACTTTTTGTACACAACATTCGAACACTCGTCGAGGCGACAGGGAATATCTCACTTGGTTCAAATATCATCACTAGTAGCTCATTCCTGAACACCGAATTATTTTATGTTAAACATGCAGCTCTACACTCAGCGTAAGTATGCTGATACATAATCGGTATATGGCGCTGCTGGGAAAAACTTATGAAAAGCCAAACATATTTACGACGAACAGAATAAATGCAGGCAGATGACGCCCAATGATTATTGTGTCTGTCAACTGGCAAATGGACGAATGAGTCCCTTTTAAAGTATGTCAAAGTAATCGAGAACTCCTGCCACAATAGTGGTATCCTGTTTCGATATAATCACATAAACACTAACATGTGTCGAAGGTAAACAAACATGACACATCCACAAATACACAGACGAGTATAAAAGAATACCCTAACTTTGAAGGTCTATAATATCCAAACCAAACCACCTACAACCTTGATCGACCAAACCAAATGAACCGTGGAACCATGACGTTTGTTTACTGCACATTAATAAATGTTCAATGTGACCACCATGAGCAGCCCGAACGACATCTACGAGATAATCAAACTCGTTCCACCCTCTTGTCAGCATGTCCGGTGTGACGGTTCGCCAGTCCCTTGGTATACACTGCGAGTTGAAAAAACAGAAAGATGGAAGAAGATTCACTTATTCTGTAACCTTTTTAACAGCGCAGTTTAAAATTTTTTGTAATTTAGTGTGGGTATGTGCATGAGTGTCCTCCCTTTCACACAGGACACTTATTTTCAAAATGGCGATCGTTTTAATATTTGGCATGATGTCATATCTTGGTAACCATTGAACCTATTTAAACCAAATTTTGTATGCCGGGAGAGCATTGTACAAGCATTAAATTTGGAACGAATGTTGTTGGTCCACCATTTTGTAAGATAGCATCAAATGAAAAAAAACATAGTTTTAACATTATATATCAAAAACTATTAAACCAGTTCTACTCCCAAACTGACACATAAGTAATACTACAACAGACCAGGTGAACTGAAGTGATTGAACTTCATTAGGCACTTATTTTCAAAATGGCAACCATACAAATATTTTAGGTTTATTTGGTATATATACCATTTAATCAATTTCAGCCAAATTTTGTCTGGTGGAACCATCTATTACAAGCTTCACAAATGCTAACAAACAGGCACATTTGTTAACAATTTTATAAGATAGCGCTACACAAATAAATAAAGTTTTTATGTCCTATCTCGGTAAACAATTAACCGATTCCTACCCAATTTTGAAATCAAAAAGTACTTCGGCAGATGATGTTAATTGTTGTGTTTTAAGTATGTAAGATAATTATTAAAATGGCTGCCACATTTGTCCTAGCTATTTTAGCTTAGAAAGCTATATCGTCGAAATCATGNGTAAGATAATTATTAAAATGGCTGCCACATTTGTCCTAGCTATTTTAGCTTAGAAAGCTATATCGTCGAAATCATGTAATGCATTCCAAAATAACTTTGTAAGCTGGCAGTAGATATTAAAACGATAAACTCTATCTACACATAGCCTATTTTACCCCCCCATTTTTAAGTTAGCACCACGCGAATAAATGAAGTTTTTATGTCGTATCTCGGGAAGCAATTGACTGATTCNCCCCCCATTTTTAAGTTAGCACCACGCGAATAAATGAAGTTTTTATGTCGTATCTCGGGAAGCAATTGACTGATTCTTTTCAAATTTGGCAAACAAGTAGTACTGAAGCAGTTTATGTAAAACGGAATGTTGTAAATATTGCAGACATTTATTTTCGAAATGGCGGACATATGGCCATTTAGCTTAGAAATCTATATCGTCGAAACCATTTAATAAATTCCAACTTAACTTAGTGAGCTGACAGAAGATATAACAATTATCAACTGTACCTACACGAAGCATATCTTGTCAGCCATTCTGTGAGAAAGTGCCATACGAATAAATAAAGTCTTAATGAAATATCTAATGAACCAATTGACGGATTCCTACCAAATTTGGCAAACAAATAGTACTGCGACAGCTGCTGTAAATAGGTATATTTGAATTAGGTCAAACACTTATATTCAAAATGGTGCATTTATAGCCGTTTTGGTTTAGTAGACTTTATCGTCGAAACCATGTAATCAATTCCAACTTAATTTTCTATGCTGGCATATAGGTATATAATACTACTATCGAATGCGTCTACACAGAGAATCTTTTTCCCGCCATTTTTATGTAATATCTCGGGAAGCAATTTACAGATTTTTTTCGAAAAAATTTACAGATTCCTAGCAAATATTGCAAACAAATATAACTGCAACATGTTGTGTAAACTGAAATGTTTTAAGTAGGTCAGGCACTTATTTTCAAAATGGTTGCTGTATAAATATTTTTACTCAGTACATTTTACTAACGAAACGAATTCCAAATTAATTTTGTATACTGATAGTTTATATTACAACCATCAAATTTGTCTATAGAGAGCACCATTTCTCTGCTGTTTTGCAAGATAGCCCAACAATAAAAAAATAATATTTTTATGTAATGTCTTGAGAAACAATCAACCCATTCTTATGATATTTGGCGAAGAAGTTGTACTGTGGTAGGCCATATTAGTGTTTTTATTTTTAAAGTGGGGCACACTTGTTATCAGAATGGTTGCTATAAAACATTTTAGATTAGTGTACTATATCTATGAAACTATTTACTAGATTTTCACTTAACTTTGTATACTGGCAGTATACAATCATCGAATGTGCTAGCGCATCATTATTTTGTCCTCCATTTGTGAAGATTGTCACCTGAAAAAAAAAGGATTATTTATATCATATCTCGAGGATCAATCACCCGACTCCCACTAAATTTTACCCCCGATTAGTGCTATATTAGAGTATGTAAATTGACATGTTTCAAGTGTGGCAGTCTTTTCTTTAATGACATTGATATGAATAATTTAGTTTAGTATGTTTATATGTATGAAACAATTCAAGAAATTTCAATAAAAGTTTGTGTACGAACAGTATTCATTAAAAACATCAATTATGCACACATAGATCCGATTTTTTCAATATATTTGCAAAATAGTGTCAGTGGAAAAAATTTAACATTTTGTCATATTTCTGGAACAGTTAAACTAATGTTCACTTATTTGTGCACGCCATAAATGCTACAGAAGGCCATGTAAACTTACATGGTTTAAGTGGGTCAAACAACGATGTTCAAAATTACAGTTTCATAAATAGTTTAGATAAGTTTGCCTCATATATTAAACAATTTAACGAAATTAAATCAAACATTGTATGTTGACAACATATATTATAAGCATCGTATAAAGAGCATTTTTTTAAGGCAATTTTGTACGGTAGTACCAAATAAGAAAATGTACTTTTTATGCCATATTTCAGTGCAAATCAAACAATTTCCACCAAATTCTTCTCGCAAGTGGCGCTACGGTAGGCCATGTAAAACTAAAAGTTTAAACTGGCTCAGTATCTTATTTTCAAAATGACAGCACTGTAAATATTTCAGGTTAGTAAACCCTATCATTCCACACATTGGACTGATTAAATCTGAAGTTGAAGTTCCGTATCCGACCTCCGCAATGCAGTTGATTGCACGCTAGCTTATGGTACGATGTTTCCTGGGTTTGAATCCTGGTTAAGGCTCGTGTGTGTTTGTAATTGTCTCTCTACTCTTGCATGTTTTTGGTTTCATATATAATTATTATCAACGAGACGTGCTCATACTTCGTCAAGATACACTAATCTATATTTAAATTATCCATAAAGGACGAAGGCTGNTGAAGGCTGAAAGAAAAAATCATCTTTCGGATTGCCAGTGTAACTAATCGAAGTAAATCAGCACCACTAGTTAATGGTATTTAGGGTAAATCGGGTGAATCATAGGCACTGGGTGTAATTCTAAGGTTCAAAGTTTATTACAAAATTCAACATATGCCTAAGATTAACAGAAGAATCACAGCGACTGTAGACAGTGCTTTTAAAGCAGTTAATCTTTAGAGCAGTGATAATTTATGGTGTCTACATATTCTCTTTAAGTTGCATTTCATCCAGCAGCTACGAGGGCATTTTATCACAGACCAGTTATTCACCGTTCACGATCACTTTTTAATTCTGCTGGAGAAAAATTATAGCCAGGTTTTTGTTCGTGTGCCGCAGCCGCCTCCGAGGTGGAGGGTCGCAGCTTGTGCAACCACCGAAGGGCCTACAAGTTCTTCACAGACTCGGTGTCACCACGGTGCCACTTCCCTTCGTTCCCCTGTGATTCGTACGAGCAGTTTATGGAGGGTAACTGCTTCCCCTGCACTTCGGGTAGGAAGTGCGGCAACATGGGCTACTACGCAGACCGCTCCCACGGCAGAGGGACGCTCTTCCTCCTCACTAGGGAGGAAGAACCTTTCTGTGGTAAGTTTATATACTTACTTTGTGGTAAAGATTCCCCCATGAAGTGTAATGATTACCGCTTCTAAAAAGCAAAATAAAATGGCGGATGTTGTTATCAAGTAACAAAGTGGCAGACCGGAGCTGACTTAGGTTTTTAAGAATTCTCCCATTAAATATGTTTTTTTAGACGTGTTGAATGTGAAATATAATGAAATAATTTTCTCAGAGTCTTTGGGTTTTTTACTCTGGCCAATTTGGCGTATTTTGTTGGACACTAGAAGTTCCTCAGATTATGTTAGGACATTTGCTACAGGTTTGCAAATCTTAACTAGAAGATGGCCGGTATTGTTAACGATATTGAAAGTATATATTTTTTTTTATCTTGTTACATGAGAGTTGGTTTACTAATGGTAACATACGTAGATTTTTTTGGACTAATAGTTTACACAATTTTGAGTAATATTTTATTATTATTGAACCAACGAAACAATAATAAGAACAATATATTTTTTAACTTTTAGATCCATTGTCAATCACTTATCAGTTTTCGCTGATTTTATCAGTAATATTTTTACGAATTTTCTTATAAGAACGATGTATTAGTCGGTATGCAAATTCATTTGTTTCCAGGTTTACTACTGCCAATACCACATATAGTTTATCACATATAGCCTGATAGTTTATTACACTGGGCATCACAACATAGAGGAACATTTTAATTTAATTGAAACTGACAGCATCGTAAAGATTTTCGAAATAAATTAACCAATTTTAACCAAAGGCAAGATTCGAACCAACGACCTGCGGTGTTGTGTTGTAATATAATATGCTATAGTTACAGCACTTGAGGAGATAACTCAGTAGAAAATATNAACGACCTGCGGTGTTGTGTTGTAATATAATATGCTATAGTTACAGCACTTGAGGAGATAACTCAGTAGAAAATAGCATTTTATTATTTATTTGGTAAAACAATTTCTCAGTACATACAGAGTGTTTTATATCTAAATATGATCCACTTAACTTGAAATGTAAGAGCATTAAATATCTCTTTACAATTTTCTATATAAATATATAGTAAACAATAAGGAGTTAAATATAACAAAATATTTGCAGCTATTCTCACTTNAACGACCTGCGGTGTTGTGTTGTAATATAATATGCTATAGTTACAGCACTTGAGGAGATAACTCAGTAGAAAATATCATTTTATTATTTATTTGGTAAAACAATTTCTCAGTACATACAGAGTGTTTTATATCTAAATATGATCCACTTAACTTGAAATGTAAGAGCATTAAATATCTCATTACAATTTTCTATATAAATATATAGTAAACAATAAGGAGTTAAATATAACAAAATATTTGCAGCTATTCTCACTTNTTACAATTTTCTATATAAATATATAGTAAACAATAAGGAGTTAAATATAACAAAATATTTGCAGCTATTCTCACTTAGTTGCAAGACCATTCCCATTGAATTTCAAGTTTCTCGACTTTTCATGTGTTTCAGCACATCAGTACCACCTGAGGCTGGAAAATGCACCTAGTGAAGTGCCTGTTGTCAGCTATGGTAGGCTGCAAGTCACATTGATTGGAAGTAACGACATCAATGAGACTTTCGTACTGACAATGTAAGTTTTTTTACGGTTATGGAATTGTTTTCTGTTCTGGTACTGGTTGTGGACAAATGCAGTGCTGTATTTAAGTACTTATAGCTACTGCATGCATTATTCAAAGAAAAGGCTATTGATTGGCGTAATAAATCATGGAATAATCTAGGTAACCGCTTAGAAAATATGTGACACGTTTTAATGCAACCCTGTTAAATGTTTTGCATTGCAAATTGAATCACAGAGATTAATGGAGCTATAGCAAGGACAATTATAGAAACTGTCGCGCACCCAAAGCGACTTTGCAGGATAATTATGCACTAGTTTGCATTAGCCTTATGCAGAATGGAGATGAGCCAAAACTTTCAACCGCTTGAATAGACCGTGGACCTCCCCTAGTGGAAGGCAAAACTGCTACTCACTACACCACAGAAGTGGTCCTGCTACTGGTTGGAAGACCGAAGTAATAATTACTGTAGTTTTCAAGGTTGTTCTTCATTTCCCTTTTTGAGAATTAATTAAAACAAAAATTGTGGTAATATTNCTGTGGTAATATTAAAATTTCCATTATTGCCACTAAGTCACCAATGGACTAAGTGCTAACGGAGTTCATATAAAATATTGGCCAACCTGCTGTGATACCTGAAAA